>CAUYQG010038774.1:0-48476 GCA_963574415.1 Tarsius wallacei | reverse complement strand
TGATTTAAAATCTCATAAGGAAAATTACTTTGAGGCCACCTACTACCCCTGGTAGATACTGCAATTAACTTCAAAAATTTCAAGATTGAAAGAAGTCTAAATCCAAAATTGACATACTTTCTATTTTTCTCTGATGTGGTTCATATTTTTGGGTTTTAGTTTTAGTTTAGTTTTTTTTTTTTTTTACAAGAGAATAAGCTGCAGGCAGGATGGATAGACATTTTGTCATAGCAGTAACAATAATGTTGCAAGTATCCCCTGGTGTGTAACTGAGCTTTCAATGTCTAAAATAAAAACACTAAACCTCTGGGGGCAGAGTCTGAAATAGTGGCTTTAGTTTCCTTTCTTCTCAGGTGATTTTCTCAGTTTTATCTTTGACATTGATCTACTCAGAAGATTAAAATATGGTCAGAAAAATAGAGTTCATCAAAATATTTCATACGATAAAATTAACTTCTCTTTGTCACTTGGGAGATAAGAAACACCATATTGCATAAACAACACGGAGGCTGTAACTATGCTCATGAATCCTAAACTATTGCAGAGATTAAAACTTTTGCTTCCTTTTTGTTTTTCTTCTTTATATAACCTAATCATTCATGGCAGTATGTTTTCGGTTTATTCTATACAAAATATAATGCTTAATATGAATCTACCTTTTGTTTTGTTGTGTTTTGTTGTGTGTGTGTGTGTGTGTTTTTTTAGTTGTTGAATATTGAAAGTTTAAGATCAAGAACTAGATTTTGCTGCAGTGTTTTGTCCCATAAGTTGGCCAGCTGGGACCCCTAGAAATGTTGCTGTTCCCAGAGCTGCACTGTCAACCCGAAATCTATGTGGTGGCCGAGGACACAATGGCTCTGTGTTGCAGGAGTTTTGTACTCTACTGTCAACTTAAACCAGCAACCTCGGTTCTTGTCCCACAACCAAGAAGCTTAAGTAAAGCAGACACCAAAAGGATGAGTAAACGAACGAATTTATTAAGTCACAAAACTCTCCAGAGAAGAGAGGGGCCCAAAATTGGTTATCAGTGCTAGGCATTTGTTCGTGGTTTTATCATTTCTCGAGGCATTTCTCTCATTTACATCTCATCTGCTCCATAATTCCTGAAACCCAATTCTTACTGCACATGCAGATCCTTGACCAAAGTTACTCCATCTTGAATATTACCCATAAATACCACAGAAAAGTCCACTGGGAGGGGAGCAAAACTGCAATGTAAATGCATGTTAATGATATTACACTAAGCCAAAGTAAAGTTAGGACATTTAGTTAAGCTACTGTGCTTGTGTTTAAGCGGCAAAAAGTTTCTTTTAGCAGTACATCCTGGGTTAAGGGGATATTCTTAACCACATTAACCACACAGTCAATAAACAATTATATAACGGGGGTAGTGCAGGGGACATTCCAGCAGGTGTCAAGTCTCCTTTAGACCCTCCCTCTCTGTCTGCCTAACCAGCTTCTGACTACCTCCTCTCTCATCTGGATAGAGGAATGCAGTGGTGCCCCAGAACTCAGGGATGCCAACGACTATGGAACCCCAAGGAGTGTTAGAGCTCTCTTAGTTTGGGGGTCAGAGAGTCCCGATAAGTGTTTATAGCTCTGATGGTTCAGTGGGCTGATCAAACAAGGACCCCAAGTTGTGTTGAAGTGGTCTTAGTTTGGTGGGTTCAGCTCTTTCAGTCTGACATGTGCAGCTCTTCTAGTTCAGCAGCTCTTCTACTTCAGCAGTTCCAGGAATCTTGTCTCACTCCTAGGAAGAATGAGGGATGCAGCTTTCCTAGCTCCTAGGAATTTATTAGGAGCTAGGAAAGCTCCCAGCAATTGAAGGGGACTTGAAAGATGGTACCTGATGTTGTCTTCGCAGTCAGGGGTTTATGTAGTCCTGAGAGAGTGCTGATTGGTTGATGGTAACGCCAATCAGAGAAAGGCACCATGGCGCAGGATTGAAATGCACCAATTGGGAGAGGACTCAAAATGGCCAATCAAGAAGAAGTGCATGAAAGGGGAAATTCATGAAGCTGGAAATGAATGTTTTCACTCCAGTCTGTGAGGCTTGCAGTGGAAGATTTTATTGGGACCTGACCTAATCTGGTTGCCTGTCTATCTGGTTTCTTTCTTTCTCTTCTCTCAGTTTTATACAGAAAAATGCAAATTCTACTTATAACAAGAAAAGATACTTCAGTGAGCTGTAACATACTTAGAACAGATATTTGCATTACAAAAGCTTGTATTTCAATTCTGGCTTTACCAGTTAATAGCTATGTGAAATCAAGCAATATACTTAGCTAATATTTTCAAGATGAGTTTTTGTCAAGTGTAATTTATCAGGTAATAATAATAAGTGGAATAATATATATAGTGCCTAGTATATAAAGTGCCTACCTTATAGTCATCTAAAGTTGTGGAAACATGATAATTATGTTGATCTTGGATGATATACTCCCTTGTGCTATGCCTTCAGAGCAGGGTCAAATGGTGTTAGAAATTCCGCTTTACTATGAATATAGAGATTTGATTTCATGATGATCATAATTTCTTATTCTTTTCATTTCCCTTTCTTTAATTTTTTCTGCTGAGAGAGCTGAAAAAAATTAATGAAAAGGAGAGATATCATCACTATGAAGAATTTATTTGTAAATAGTTAATAAGCAAAAATTTTAATTATCAGATTTCAACCTATATATGAAGAGTGCAAAATACATTGTCTTTTATGGTTTCCATATCAGTTCACCACTGGTGAAAAAAAAAGCCTAAAGTTATTCATACTGGGTACAGCCAAATACAGATGAAGAAAATTGCATACATATCATTATTCACGCACTGTTTATTCACCTTTTCTGCTGTACCATCAAGTCACATATTCCATCTATTAATTGGGGTTCAAACATGTCATTCTTTTAAAAATTTGTTTCTCTTTTCTTGACCTGAAGTTTGTTTCCTTCATCCAATTGCCCTGAGGCACATCCTAGTCTTTTTTATTCATACTATAGTCTTTTTCAAATGAGCTACAAACATTATATAGTAGTTATAATCTGATATGAAAATGGGAAAGGAAGAAGTAAAATTGTTTCTATTTGCAGATTTTCTAAGTAGAAACCCTAACAACTCCACAAATGTCTGTTGTAGCAATAAATAAAGTTAGTAATGTTGCAGAATATAAAAGCAGCATGCAAAAATCAGTTGCATTTCTACATACTAACAAAAAACTATCTGAAAAATAAAGTTTTTAAAAAATCATTCACATGGTACAAAAAGAATCAAATATTTAGGAATAAATTTAACCAATAAGGTAAAAGATTCTGTATACTAAAAAATGTAAGACAATGAAATAAATTAAAGAGGTCCCCAAATAAATGAAAATATATTCTTTGATCAGAAAATAGGAAATTAAACTTGTAAAAATGTCTATATTACTCAAAGTGAACTACAAATTCAATATAAAGAATTGAAACTTTAGTATTTTCCACTAAAATATAAAAAACAATCTTACAATTTGTATGGATTCAAAAAATATTCTGACTAGAAAAGCAATTGTGAACAAGATGAACAAAGCTAAGGACCTCCCATTACTTGATTTTAAGTTATATCACAAAGCTGCAGTAGTCAACACAGTATGGTACTGGCATAAAAAGGAGCATATAGAACAGCAGAATGAAATAAAAAGTCCAGAAATAAACTAATTTCAAAGGTACCAAGAATATATGATAAGGAAAGCATAGTCTCTTCTAAAGGGTTTTGGAAAAACTGGATATCCACACACAAAATAGTAAGATTAGACCTTTATCTTATACATACACAAAAATCAACTTAAAACAATTAAAAACTTAAATGCAATACTGTAATTACAAAAGCCTTAACCCCACTCTCCCCGCCCCCCAAAAGCACAGAATAAGCGCCTTGATATTGATCTTGGCAACGATTTTCTTGGATGTGAAACCAAAGAGTTAGGCAACAAAAGTAAAAATAAACAGGTGGGATTACATCAAACTACAAAGTTTCTATGTAGCAAAGAACAAAATAAAACAAAAAGACAACTTATGGATTGGGGTAAAATATTTGCAAACGATATATCTGACAGCATGCTAACATCCAAAATGTGTAAGGAACTCATGAAACTCAGTAGGAAATAAAAAAATAGCTTGATCTCAAAAATATGCAAAATATCTGAAAATAAATCATTTTCCCAAATAAATCATACAAATGACCAACAGGTATATGAAAAGGGATGTAACATCACTAATCATCAGGAAAATGTACATCAAAACTGCAACGAGATATTACTTCACACCTATTAGAATGTCTAATATATTTTAAAAAGGATAACAAGTGATGAAGAAGATGTCGAAAAAAGAGATCCCTTGTTGAAAGGGATCACTGTTGAAATAGTAAATTGGTACAGCCATTATAGAAATCTGAATGGAGGTTCCTCAAAAACTAAAAATAGAATTACTGTTTGATCCAGCAACCCCACCACTAGGTACATAAACAAAGGAAATGAAATCATTATCTCAGAGATGTACATGCATTCCCCATGTTTACTGCAGCATTATTCATGATGGCCAGGATATAAAAAAAAATATAAGCATCTCCCTACAAATGAATAAATAAATAAAGTGGCATATATATGGCAAATATATGTATATTTGACTGAATATTATTTAGTCTTAGAAAAGAAAATTCTGCCATTTTAACAACATAGATAAATCCAGAAGACACTATGTTAAGTGAAATAAACCAGACATAGAAAGATGCTTCATGATCACATTTTCTTGTAGAATCTAAAAATGTCAAACTCATATAAGCAGAGAGAGAAATAGTGGTGGCCAAAGCTTGGCAGATAGGGAAATGGGGTTGTGTGAGTCAAAGTCTGAAAAACTTCAGTTCACTGAAGTTATAACATGATTTACATTATGGAGATCTAATGTACATGATTAAGTTCTGGAGGACCAATGTACAGCATGGTTACTAATAATAATGCATTGCATATTTGAAATTTGCTAAGAGGGTGGGTCTAAGTTGTTTGTATACCTTAAATATATACAATGTTTATTTGTATTTACCTCAAAAAGAATGAAGAAAAAATAAGGACTACAAGAATTAAGAAATATATATATATATATATATATATATATATATAGAGAGAGAGAGAGAGAGAGAGAGAGAGAGAGAGAGAGAGACTTTCAAGTAGTATTGAATAAAAGAGTTAGGATCTTTCCTTAAGGTCTGATCAGATTCCCTGACTACCTGCTTACTGGTTACAAAAAATACATATATAATATAATAACAAAGAAACTTGAAGACCTTAACATAAGGTCTGACTTCTCCTTTTGCTTTTCTCATTTACAACAAATTACTTATTTTTTCTGAGTCTCAGATTTTTTTTAAGTGCATTAGGAATGATGATGATGATGATACAAATAACAACACTTTCTTTACAAAGATATGTTTAGGATCCACTCCTTTTCATGCATGTAATCAGATAATTTTATGACACACACACTTCAAAATTCTCACCTTTCAATGATTAGATATGTAATAGAATTCCTTTAGATGACTTGACTTTCACATATTGTGAACTAGGAAATGTGTTACCTGCATATGACTATGAGAGACCAAATAATATAGTAGTTAAGAACCTGGGTTTTGAAGCAAAAAATAGCGTGATAGTGGGGAAAGTTGTGAAACTTCTACATGCCTTGGTTTTTTTCATTAATAAATTTGATACAAAAATAGTTTTGTTAATCAAGTGAATTAATAAATACAAAGCTTTATGAATAGTACCTGAGGCACAGCAAAAAGTAAAATAATTAATTTATTATTAATTTGCCATGTAGGTAAACGTGCATGCTCTAAGACTTTATTGAATGGAATTGTGATGGAAAGGAGAGGAGTCACTGTTTCCCCTTCAAAAAGAGGCTAGTTGGGCAGCTGATGAGAGTGCTGACAGCAAACTTACTGCGATTGTAAGCCTCAGTTTTAGAGAACCTCTCTACAGAAAACTTCTCTTTCAGAGAACCATTCCCTCAGAGAACTACCCAGACTACACCTGAGTCGAAATTTCAGATATTTTGCGTTGCTTAGCAACACTGGAACGCACTGCTACATCACCCTCACCGCATTACTGGGTAGGAGGTTAATCCCTGAGATTTTGTGCATATCCACTTCAGTGGACTGCATTGTCGTTTCTTAATTCTAAAATGTTAATATAAACCTAATGTTGACAGGCAACATCAACAAAATGATATTTTATATTATTATTTCAACCTGATTGTATTAAGAAACTATCAAGTTTAGGCTCTGGGCTAGGTTCTAGGATACAAGAAATGAAGTAAAATAACTCATGTTCTCTGACATTATGCATATCTGTTGATTTTCTTCCATATCAAATGGCATGATCATCTCTCTGAATAATATTTTATAAGAACGTATCTCAGCCGGGCTCGGTGGCTCAGCCTGTAATCCCGCGCCTTTGGGAGGTTGAGGTGAGTGGATTGCCTGAGCCAGCGGGTTCGAGACCCGCCTGGGCAACTTGGCGAGACCTCATCTCAACAATAAATCAAAAAAATCAGCCAGGCGAGGTAGCGCGCGCCTGTAATTCCAGCTACTCGGAAGGCTGAGGCGGAAGGATCGCCGGAGCCCAGCAGGTCGAGGCTACGGTGGCCGGGAGCGACGACTGCACTCCAGTCTGGGCCACAGAGTGAGACTTCAGCTCAAAAAAAAAAAAAAAATGTATCACCTCAGCTGCAATTTCAAGAGTGTTCTCACCACAAATTTCACTGTTTACAGACTGTGTTCTAAAACACTGATATTTAAACTGGGATAGAATTACCTTAGATTATGCAATGAGAATTTTCAAGTAATAAGTAACAAGGCACATGAATGGATGTGAAGAAATCCAATTCCACATTTTCAAATTCAATATGAAATTTTGGTTAAAACTGATCTTTCTAATTATAATAGATTCTTAATTATTCTTATATTGGTATAAACATTATAATGTATCTCCCACCTATTCTAGATAATATCATTACTTAGGAGTAGAAAATATCTGAAGTTCTAAAAGTGTAATTTAAAAGATTGATGTTGCTGTTGAGAAAGTAAGTGAATTTAATCAATAGGTACAGATTATTTTACAAATCAAAGCTTTTTATTCTCTTACTTTCAGCAAGTTTGAAAGAGGATCTAAATGAGTTGCAAGTTGATCAATAATTACAAATATTTTTTATGATGGGTCACACCAAGATTTCCTTTTCGTTTTTTGAAATCAGAAGTATAAAGTGACATTATTAAAATTGAATCTGCTTTTATCTGAATCTACTTTTTAATATGAATTTTTTTCTTTAGTAGTTACATTCAAGGTTGACACCAAAAGTAATATTGATCTATGGAAACCCGAGTAATTGAAAAAATAAAGTCCCTCACATCTCTTAAAGTGATGCATTCTAAAAGTTTTTCATTTCACCGTCACAATTAATAACTTTTGTTTTTAAATTTAAACGTTTATGTTTATCTCAATTGTATACTGATTGTAGTAGAATTAACTCAACCTAGAATAAATCATTTAACATTAGTATCTCATGGTCTTTATATAATAAAGATAAGTGTTAATTTCAGCTTATACACAATCTTTCATCATATGGAATTATGACAAGGCTATAAATCTTAGATAATCTATTGTAATAGTGTATGTTAGAATACAATTTCTGCATGGGAAGTAGAATAAAAATACACTTTCAAATATAAAAAGATATAAAGAATAATTTCTGATTTTTAAAGAAGAATCAATGACTATATTCTTTAGAGGAAATTGATGAGAGAGTTTAGATTTGTCAAAAATGTTGTAGAGGATTTAGAAGCAGAATTTTGGAATCTCAAATTAAAATATTTTCTGTTTTCTTGAACATATTAAATTATAATTCCTTCATCTTAAACTGACATTAAGTATAACAGTGGTGGGAAAAAAGAAAAAAAAACCCTTTGTTTTATAGACTTTATAAACAAAAATTAAGTCTATAAAACAAAGGAATTAAAATAATCAAATATCTGAAAAAATATAATTATGCAATTATATTGATTTCAGCAAAAAGAAAGGCAAACAACTTCTTTACCCACATGTACTTCCCTAATTTTTCAACTCCTACTAAAAATTAAACCATTTAAAAACATTGTTTCAGCAACATACTCACATATAAAGGAAGATAAATCAGTGATTTCATAAACTTGTTTACTAGATTTTTTTCCTAATTGTATTTAAGACAGCTTTTAATATTTAAATATAGTGTCTTCTTTTGTTTGAGAAGCAGAATTATCATAGGTATAGACAGAGTAACATATGAAGAATATTTATTAACATTGCAGAGGTGGAAGAGGTATAATTGCCTAGATTAGCAGTTAAGGGATGCATAAGATAACTTTTTTTTAACTGCTACACTTGTCATCAATTATTGTTAGAAATATATATTAGATTCAAAATTGTAAACCACAGTTGGCCAAATTCGTGGTTATTACCAAAAGCTTTCCATATTTCTATTTTTTTCTGTGCAAAAGTGTATATGACTATGTATCTGTGTGTGACTGAATTAGAATCTTGCAGATAAAAAATTATAGCTAGATTTTTTGCCAGTATGTTTACTACTATCGAAAATTCTCCATTACTTTACTTAACAATTTTATAAATTAGTTAAGCAGAATAAAGTAACATAGGAAAGTTTACAGAGTATAATTTCAAATTTTTCACTTTTAATCAGGTCTATAATTCATTTGAAAATGTAGTTTTCAGGATATTATGGGTTGAAAGCATTAAGTTATTTGTTTGTCTATTATAATCTTTTAAAACCTGTGTCTCAGAATATATAGTGTGTCTCTCTATGTGCTTGTGTGCACACGTGTGTGTATAGATGTTTTGACTAAAGCATGGCACGTAGCATAATAGATAGAAATAATTATGGTGAGGTTATGTGTTACCTAAGCTGCCTGAAGTTATCCAACTAGAAATGAACTCTAACATTTCTAAACTTTTAAGAGTAGTGCTATTATTAATGTAAAATCTGTTCACATGCATTTGCTTAATATTCTTCTTACAGTTCTAATGTCTCTTGGTGAATCTAAAAAAAATTAAAAAAAAACTTTTCCTGTGATGTTATTTTTTTAAACTTAATGGCCTAGAAACAAGAAAGTACAACTCAAGCTATATTTAGGGCAATGTAATTTGACCAGTGCATGGTGGATAGTGACTAGGTGACTAGTAAGCAAACCCTTATTACTACTCATCCCTATGGGTGGCTACTTGAATGGATTGACTACTATATTTCTACTTTTGATTTCAATAATGATAATGAGTTTTATTTATCTGGTGTATGATGATAACAATAATCCAATATTAAAGGTAGTTTCACTAGTCTCTTTGTACAAAACTGTTATGTCTTCTTTTTCCCTTAGTAATCTAATTTTTGATAGTTTTAATAGAAAAAAACAGAAATATGACTATTGAAATTATAAAATTACACATGGTATTTTGACTATAACTGGGTCTCAAACATAGTCGCGTATATGTTGTATGCCATTTTTAATCACAGTCATTAGAAGAAAAGCATCTACTTCAGCTTTCTCTTTCTATTGAGGCTGTCAACCTACATACTGCTATACACTTGGATAGTTGGTATATATTTTTTAAAGATTAACTTAGAAAGCAGAAAAAATCTGCTATTTTTTGACTGATTGATAACTATCTGCATTACATTTGTAAAATGTAGTCTCAAAAATAAGTGATTCTGTTCATATCTTAGCAAAATTATGTGAAATAAAAATAGAAATATTAGATATCTGAAGAATAAACATATATAGTTGTGATTATAAACATTAACATCAAAATAGAATTTTAAATATGTTAATTGGTTGAACACATTTAATCTTCTGTTTATAAGATTGCTTTGAAATGCAGTAAGACATTACTTCAAATAATTTTGATATGCATTTTTAACAATGAAGGCACAACAGCATAATAACAAAATGTGCCAATAATTCTAACAATTTAATTTTGTGTTTAAATTTGATAATATTTAATATTAATAATAAAGTAAATATTAATAATATATCCTTTATACTAACAGATAGAGGAAAAGGAATTGTTAATCAGCAGAATTAATCAGCAATAATAATTAGTTAGTGATGTCATACAATTATATTTCAAAGATTTTATAATACATTACTTTGGGTGCATAGAGGGAAGGCTAAAACTACTTCAGATACACAATTAGACACAAAACAATATATTTAAAAATCAATGTTATTAAAAAAGCTGTATAAGTTCTCTGTAGTAACTGTGAAACCAATGATTCGTGAACAAAGTTATTTCACTTTTTATCAGGTTCATATTTTGGAATGCCGGTATATTTAATATATAAAAGTATTAACATCATCAAACTAAGGCTTCAGGACCACATGTGTCACTTTGGAGCTTTTAGCAACTATCTTTCTACAAAAACTTACAGGATATATCTGTTAAGTGCCACAGGGCACATAGATTCTCTAAATATGGTTGCTTTCTTAAAGTATTTACAATCTGGTAGAAGAGATAAAACTTGTTCAAACAAAACTGCAATTCAGGGAAGTATAAGATAAGTGTTAAGAGCAGGGTGGAAAATTTTTCTATTGAAATTCAAAGGGAAAAATAACCTCTGATTAGACTTTCACCTAAAACCTTGAAGCAATTCTAAAGAAAAGAATAATGATGAAATGTTCTGATTCTGGTTAAGGTAATATTGTTTTTAAAAATAATATGCTTCAGGGCCTCTAAAGTCCTTAGATTACAATCTAGAAAAGAACTTCAGGAAGATACATTTAAAGTTATAAAAATGTGTGACTCAATAACAATGAGGGTGATAAACTCTAGCTTGTATCCCCATGAATAACTTTATAGTATATATTGGGAAGTATACTTCATATTTAAAAAATAAAAATTCAAACAAAATAAGACTTGCTAGGTTTTATATACAAAATCAGAGCACATTGGTTTATCGGAGAGAGAGAAAGAGAAAGAAAGAAAAAGAATTTCTATGAGTGTGGACCATGTTAATTATTTAAATAAAATTCCAATTATAATTAATTTTAGATATGTGTTAACAGAAGTCAGTGGCTTAAGTCAGCAGAGGGTTGATTACTGACTGCATCACCATCTGATATGGTCTTGCAGCTCTCTTAAATGTTTTCCTCAATGAGTCAGGAGTAGTTGCTTCCTTTATCTGTGTAGAGCACAGAACACTTCAAATGTAAAATTTCCTTTCCAGTAAATGTAAATGTAGTGAATATTTTAAATTTGGTAGCCTCGTGTCCATTTCTCCTTCTAACATCATGTTTTGTTTGCTTTTCAGGTAGGGTATTGCATCTAATTCATTGTCTATCATCAGTGTAGGATAATAAATCAAGGTATTCTATGTTGCCCCCATAAAACTTCCTAAAAGGCTGCCAGATATTCTGACTATTAAATCATACTACCATGACAAAGTGAAAGGATAGATGTGGTATCTAAACTCTGCCAGTTGAATTCTTTCTCCCTTAGTTTTTTGAATTATGAGATAAATGATTCAAAAACTGGTACTTATATATTTGTTATAGTGATAGTACCTGAAAAATATAGTTAAGCAACACTTGCTTTCAGATGCTTGAAAATATCTGATTCCCATCTTGGTTGCCATGTTTTTCGTTTTGTTTTGTTTTGTTTTTCTAGCCAAAATATCCTGACACAGAAATTCATTGTGTGAACTACAAAATATTGTATGAATAATTTTCTCTTTTACTCCTTAAGTAAACCATAATTATCTTCTATTTTTTACAACTAACACATTCTACCTGATACATTAGTACTTTCATTTAAAATATGAGGTTGTAATTGCTGCTGACCATAACTATTTTATAATAAATTTTTAAATAATAATTATCTGGATTATGATCTAAATTCAAATAAGTTGTTTTTCATTATTTTATTTAATGTAGAATTTGGCCAAAGGTAATAATAAATCAGCATCTTCTACTGACTTTTGCTTTAATTTAAAAAAAAATGATGACATTAACTCAGATAAAACATCTACTTATTGAAATAAAATTTTATTATTTCTCAGTTAGTATGTTACAATATTATGACTTGCAAATATTCTGAAAAATTTTCAACATTATATAAGTGAGTGTAAAAGATAAATAAGTATATGATTCCCAGCAAAGAATTATCCTTTGTTGTAAATGTAATACTCTATTTCAGAAGATGGCAAACTTTTAGCAGGTCACATATTTTAGCTTTGAGAGCCATATGTCACTGTTACAACCACACAACTTTGTGTTGTAGCAAAAAGCAACCTTTGATAACACATGTATGAATGGATATGGCGATATACTAATAAAACTTTACAAAAACAAGTGAACCTCCATGTTTGGCCTACCGGCAGTAATTTTTAAACCATTTCCCTAATATGTTGAAAATCTCATTTTTATATTTGCATTTTCCCATATATTGTAAGAAAAATTTTTTCAGAGTGCTTCTATTTATGTTCAAGTCTACATGTAGCACAAATTATTTTTTAATTCATGAAATTTATCAAAAATTTCCGTTATTCTCCATATTTATTTATTGTAAAGGAGAAAAAGAATGTGCAAAACGAAAGAGAAGAAGAAATTACAGTAAGGAATTTATCTAGAGATTTTATAATTTTTGAGAAGTAAACAATCAACTATGTATTTTCTCTTATTCACTAATTATAATCTCTTTTAGCAGGGAAGTGTGGATACCTGCATGCATATAATATTTAAAAATTGATAAGATATATGTAAACTAAGTTGTTAAATATTAATTATACAGAGATTACCACGAACTGGGGGAAATAAAGATCAAGAAGGGAAAAATTTCATCTTTAAAGAATAATAGAAACAGTTACAATTTTACAGAGTAAATCAAAGAATATCCAAGACAATTAATACCACACCTTAAAAATACATGACAAGCGGGGCTCGGTGGCTCAGCCTGTAATCCCGCTTCTTGGGAGGCTGAGATGAGTGGATTGCCTGAGCCCGCGGGTTCGAGACCCACCTGGGCAGGCAAAACCTCATCTCTACAATAAATCAAAAAAATTAGCCGGGCGTGGTAGCGCACGCCTGTAGTTCCAGCTACTCGGAAAGCTGAGGTAGAAGGATCGCCGGAGCCCAGCAAGTCGAGGCTGCGGTGGCCGTAAGCAGCCACTGCACTCCAGTCTGGGCGATGGAGTGAGACGCCAACTCAAAAAAAAAAAAAAAATACATGACAAATATGTTGGCATTTTTAACCAAATATGTGAAGGTTGAGTCACTTTAATTTCTTATAAGTATAAAACTTTTGAAATTTTGGTATATTTTATTATAGAGATAATAGAAAATAAGCAGATATGATACTTCAGATTATTTTTTAAAAGAATAGAAGAAAAGTAATAGAGTAAGAAAATGGATACCATGAAAATGATATATATTTATTTCATTGAAAGAGGAAATATAGTAAGGAAGAATAGGCTAGACCTGTATAGATTGAAATCAATATCACAGATTAGTGGGTGGAGTGAGTCAAATCTTTTTCATCTGCCTTTTCAATTTCTGCAGCCTAAATGTCTCAGAAAGATACACTACTAGAGTTGAAGTCAAGTTCAGCCAGAGCAGGAAGGCAGAAATAGCTTGCACTTACAGAGTCTATGGTTGGAATGGAGTCACACAGATTCCTTAAGCACTAAAACTGAGGGCAAGATTTTCCAAAGGGCAAAATAAATAACCATCTGGTTGCAAATATATTTGAGAAAAAATAAATTCAAAGCATTCTCTTTACTATCCAACCATTTCTTATCTTTTTAAAATAAAAAAGTAGTTGTCTCCATTCAACTATTGACTATAATTAGAGAGGAACACAAAGCATATACATATATTCAGAGAGGAAAGAACACTGTTAATGAAAGAAAAAGAAAATCCTTCAGAGAAAAATAATCACCAATTAAATGTAGAAGATTTTAGAAAAACTTCCTCCTTCTACAAAAAAGGCACCTGCACATGCATGTTTGTTGCAGCTCTATTCTCAATAGCAAAAACATGGAACCAACCATGATGTCCATATCAGTTTGACTGTATAAAAAAAATGTGGTACATATACACAATGGAATATTATGCAGTCATAAAGAAGGACAAACATATGAACTTTGCGTCAACTTGGATGGATTTAGAGTCTGTCATACAGTGATCTATCACAGAAACAAAGAACAGAGTACCATATGTTCTCACTCATAAGTGGACCTTAAACAATTATCATGATACTGTAAGAAAGGAATTGGCAATAGTGGAAAACTACCGGGGGGGGGGGGGGTTGGGATTGGCAGGTGAGGGAAACTGCCAGGGGTGGGGGGGCATTCTCATCTACAAGGGTACCTGCATAATGAACATTTGTATGCCTAATCCTGAATTGTACCCCATATCTTTAAAATACATTTTTAAAAAAATTCCTAAACTGCACTATGTAAAGTAAAAAAAAAATAACAGAAAGCATAATATAATCAACAGGTATAAATATTGAAGCAAATTATAGGAAAACCAAAGAAGATGAAAAGTTTTTATTTTAATGAATAAACAATACATATGAATATATGTGTTTTCTGTTATTTATGTACATGTATGTGTGTGCATATATATGTATACAAAAATCAAGCCTAATTTAAAATAAATAACAAAAACAGGTTAAAAGTGGGAAGACTAGGCAACATCAGGCAAAATTAAATAGAAAGTATTTGTTTTCTAAGTGTGCTTAATTATAAACATAATTTTCCAAATTATTTATATTTTTCTTGACAAAAATAGTTTATAATAAGCAGAAAAACATTTGACGATATCACAAAGTTGTTTCTAAAATCAATACATGATAAATGGCACTGTTTTTCTTAGTGAAAAAAAAATAACCAAAACAATGACATTTTCTAATAAAGATATTGAACCATGTGAACAAAACAAAAATTATGTGTATCTCCACATGAGAAAACATCAATAACAACAAACATATGCTGAATACAGAAGTCATTTAGTGTTAACTGTGATAATTATGAATATATAAAAGAATGTGTTAAACTCTTCAGCAATGTCAAAGTAATATTATCACTTATTATAGGAGGTGGGGTAGTACAAGTAGGAGAATATGAAATGTTAATTCTACAATCTTCACTGTTTCTTTGCATAACAGCTATAGATATAGCTAATTAAACATATAACACTGAGAATTCAAATGTCATGTGGTTTTAATATTTTTTGTATTTTAGAGATATATTTTGTATATATACATTTTTTGCTAATAGAATAGTTATCTAAATCTCAGCAATTGCTACAAATTATTATTTTTTTCCACAAAGGAATATAATATATTTGAGTAGTTTTTCTTTTCTTTTTTTCTTTTTTTGAGTTGAAGCCTCACTCCATTGCCCAGGCTGGAATGCAGTGGCATGCTCAAGGCCACCCCAGCATTGACTGCTGAGCTCAGGCGAACCTTCTGCCTCTGCCTTCCAAGTAGCGGGAACTACAGGCAGGCACTACCACGTCCAACTAATTTCTTGATGTACTGTAGAGATGCGGTCTCACCAAGTTACCCAGATTGTTCTTGAACCCGTGGACTCAGGCAATCCCCTCACCTCGGCCTCCCTGGGATTACAGGCTTGAGCCACCTCGCCTGGTCAGTTTTTCATTTGTATAAACATCTATAATTCAATTGAATTTTATTGTATCATGTCCAATATTTTACTCTATAGCCATGGGATAAATTACTTTAAAGATGATCACAAAAAAATTTAGCTAAATGTGAGTAAAGAGATTACAAGTGATATTGTAATTTCATTTTTATTTTTTCCAAGTTGCTTAGTGTTTTTTAAATGGCATATATTTATTTAAAAGTAAACCTATTTTAAAAGTGTGTGTTTTACAGATACTTAAAAATACTTTCACTGCAAGATAACATTCTAAAAATCGTAGAACAATGTTTTAGAGTATTTGGTCTTGGCATTCTTTTGCAGTACCTTTTAACAATGAATATGAAAAAAGTACTTAAATTTCAAAATTTATATTGAATAAAAGCCCTTATTCAAATTATTAGTGTAATAAATATTACCTCTAAAAGTGGGTTTTTGTTGTTGTTGAGTTTTCAAATCACTTTTTCCACACTTCTGCTATTTTATGAGGAAAATAATAAGAAAATTCAGAAATATTATTTCAGAGATTTAAGTATAATTGTGGTAATCACAATTAATCACTTAAAACTTTAAAATATTAATTTGAGAAAAGTTCTGAAAACCACAAAAGAACTAGCACAGAACAGACCATTTCATCCTATTTTTTTGTTTGTTTGAGTTGGAGTCTCACTCCATCCCCCAGGCTAGAGTGCAGTGGCACCCTCCCGGCCACCACAGTGATGACCTGCTGGGCTCCAGTGATCCTTGCACCTCTGTCGTCCAAATACCTGGAACTACAGGTGCGCGCTACCACACCTGGCTAATTTTTGATTTATTGTAGAGACGAGGTCTTTCCGAGTTGCCTGGGCTGGTCTCGAACATACAAGCTCAGGCAATCCACTTGCATCGGCCTCCCAAAGCGCTGGGATTACAAGCTGAGCCACCAAGCCCAGTTGCATCCTAGTTTTAATCAATTGTATTCCTACTCACATTAACTGTTCAGTATTGATAATGAAGATTATGAAATAGAAATATTTTTTAAGTTGCTGTTGATACCATAAACAACTAACTTGGACTCTATACTGCTCAGTTGTACATAAAATTGGTTATAAGAGCTTTCATCTGTTTCAGAGCATAATTTAATCCATAAAGATATAGAAATACATTGAAATCAAAATTAGTTTTTTTTAACTTATTAACAATTAATTAATCATAATTGCAAACCTGATGGCGATTTTGGATACATAAACTAAAAAAATAAAATAAAAATCACCTACTATGTGAAGTACTGAGAAGGAAGGAAGGATAAAAAGAAAGGAAAGGAAGGGAAGGGAAGGGAAGGGAAGGGAAGGGAGGAAGGAAGGAAGGAAGAAAGGAGGGAAGGAATGGGAGGGAAAGATGAACACAGCTGCAATGCAAAATGTGTTTAGTATGAAAAGAGCAATAATGCAGTGACTGCCTGGAAAGGAAAGGAAATGAAAGAAGGAGGGAGGGAAAAAAGGAGGGAAGGAGGGAGGGAGGGAAGGATGAACACAGTTGCAATGCAAAATGTGTTTAGTATGAAAAAAGCAATAATGCAGTGACTGCTTGGGGGAAAAATCTCATCTGCTGTAATAAACATCAAGGTAAGAAGCAAAAACAAATTTGAACAATTTCTTGCTCTAGTAAAGAAATTGAACAAGAAAGTTGTTAATCACAATTGGTCACCTTCCCTGCTGTTATATGGAATGTCCTCAAGGCTTTCTGGTTAAAAAGCTATTGTAACTTGAGATTTATGTAATGTGTACATTAAAATAGTGGCAAACACAATCTCTAAAAGTATTTGAGCTACACAGTAAAGAAGGACATTTTGTTAATTTTATGAGTATTTTTAAAGCTTTTTTTGGTGAATATTTTTAGCTTTTCATCTCTCAGACTAGGTGTAATAGATCCCTGTCTTTCACCTTCCATTAAGCCAATCAAGGAAATAAGTTTGCTATTAAAGATGAAGACAAGCTGGGCTCAGTGGCTCAGCCTGTAATCCCGTGCCTTGGGAGGCTGAGGTGAGTGGATTGCCTGAGCCCGCGGGTTCGAGATCCGCCTGGGCAACTTGGTGAGCCCTTATCTCTACAATAAATCAAAAATTTGCCAGGCATGGTAGCACATGCCTGTAATTCCAGCTACTTGGAAGGCTGAGGCAGAAGGATCGCCGGAGCCTAGCAGGTCGAGGCTGCAGTGGCCGGGAGCGGCCACTGCACTCTAGTCTGGGCGACAGAGTGAGACTCCAACTCAAAAAATAAAATAAAATAAAATAAAGATGAAGACAATTGTTGATGGTAGATATTTGACCTGAAGCTGGTAATATGTAGATTGCGAGTGAAGAATTTTACATAGGAGTAATAAAAGGCAGGCCCCAAAAAGAAAGGAAAGACAAAGCAACAGCCTCAAATGAAAATACTTTTTTCTTTTTTCTTTTTTTTATGATTTAGCTATCTGGATGCCTTCATTTGATTAGTTCTTTTAAATCAAGACAAGCAACCTCAAACTTAATAGGAAATCAGCCCCAAATGCACTGTTATGTTGCTCTTGTATTTTATTTAGTTTTTTATATAAAATAAAATAAGTTGTGGAATGAAGGGGATTCCATTTTACAGCATCAGATTTCTCTGAAATTTTTTAAAAGCACATATTTTCTTGCACATATATGTTATTTCAAATGTAAATTAAATTTAAAACACATTAGCATACTAGCATTTTCCAATTTTATTAGCTTGCTCCCTTTTCATTTTTCAATATGAGTGATTATGTTCTATAATGAGATTTGACTTGTACATGTTATCCTGGCTGTTAAGGGGAATGGCTGAATTGCAGAGTGCGGATTTCCTGCCCTTAAATTTTAAGCATCTTCTTCAAAAATTACTTCTCTTCTGTTGATGCTCATTGCAGTACCTTCATTGCTTAGCATTTTTAATTCAATTTAGGAGCAGAGAGACAGAGAGAGACAGAAACATTTAAAAAGTCTCTCGTACTTGTCATTTGGCACATTATTAATTTAAATTTAAGTCTGAAACATTTTTATGTGAATTGAATGTATTTTGGACAGATACCATCCAACTTAGGCTAAAACAGAATAATCATGGTGATTTCATTAGGTAATATAACAGTTTATATTACCTAGTAAATTAAAGAGATAAACAGAATAAAATAATTGAACTATATATTATCAATAAAATATCTTTTAATTGATAATAGATTTGCAAATCTGTCATAGCCTGCAGGTCAGTATTTCAGACAATAAGAATCTATTTTTTCTCCATTTTTTTCTACGTTTTTAAGTTTTGGAGCAAGCCATTTTGAAAAAAAGGACAAAGATATTTGAATTGTGCTTGCACACAGCCTTTTAACAGTATGACTGAGAAAAACCACATATACTCTCAAAATTTGTCTTCTTGTCTGCAAGTAATAATGATATATTCTTTATAAAGTTTCTGTATAGACAGGCAGATTAAATGAGAAAATGTATAAACATTTTCTTATATAAATTTATATTATTATAATAATTTAGTGTTTTTAACATTATAATTAAAAATATTTTTAAAGTAATTAACTTAACTTATTAATCCTTTAGTGACAACATACTAATGCTAGACAACTGGTTATGTGTTTTAGTGTGTGGAGGTGATTCTTTTAGTCAACTATTTGTACTTAATATCGTATTTAAATGAATTATAGTGTCAATCAGTTGCAGATTTTGAAATAAGTTGATATGTGCATACATGTTGAAAGTTTTCTTCTCTTGAAGGAATCAAAATGATAAATATTAAATATTAATTTCATTGCTAGGTCAAGCAGAAATATTTATTTTGGATATTCTATATGAGATAATATTTGGTTCTGGAGAAAATAGAAAACGTATTATCAATGTGCTTATTTTTATCAATATTACCTGTTTTCAATACATAAATTGTGAAGAGTTAAACGCTTAGGTCTGAAAAATAATAAAATAAAGAGAATAAAGGTGAAAGAGTGAAAGAATGGCAACTCAATTTGTATTCTTAAATATTAGCTTTTAAGAACCAGCTACTTAGGTTGGAGCTCTTAAAATGAACATTTTGATAAGTAACATTATCTCAAAGTGTATTTTGTTTCAAGATTTGTAAATGAAATCATGCGTACATGCAGGTATACACACACACACACACACACACACACACACACACACACACCATGAAATGGTGAGGAGTTTCATGATATTTGAACTATTTCTGGTTTTGATTTTTCTGTTCTTCAAAAAAAACTAAAATATAATCCAAGGTATTAAATAAGAAAACCATCAACATCAAATTTTAAACCCAGGAAAAATTATTCAAGACTAAAGAAGGAATAAATTCATTCAGATAATAAAATAAAATTATTTTCAGCTGAATTGATAAATAAAATATTTTAAGTTAATAGTATATCAAATCTGAAATCACAATTAGAATTTAAATTCTTTTGTAGAAATTCACAGGTTTATTCTAAAATGTATGTGGAAATGTAAAAAAGCTGAAATAAAAAATAACAATAGAATATTTAAATTACTTGATTGAAATTATTACTTCAAAAATTATTATTACTCCAAATCTATAATAATAGCTCAGAGTGTTGCTGACATTAAGAATGGAACTAGAATTGTGCCCCACATCTTTAAAGCAAGCAAACAAACAAACAAATAAATAAATAAATAAAACTAGATGTCAGGTAATTGTCAAAAAATACTGATGACCTTGTTTTAAAAAATTTATCTTAAAAATATACATTATTTATATATGCCAAAAATAAGCATTGATCATATAAAAATTAGATACTTAGGCTTCATCAAAATTAAAACGTTTATTTGAAAGACATTCTGTACAAAATAAAAATTACAGGCAACATAATGAGAGAAATTATTTGCAAACCATATATTTGATAAAGGACTTATATCTTTAAAAAATTAAGAAGAGTTCTTAAAGCTCAAACGTAAGAAGCCAAAAAAATGAATCTAGAAGGTCCAAATATTTAAGCAACACTTTGTTTTAAAAGTTATTCAGATGTACACAAAAAGAAAGCTTAAAAACCATTAGGCAAATGCAGAAAAAAACTCACAATGAGATACATCTAAAATTTCTTAATACTTAAAATTAGAATTTCTAGCAATTCCCAATGTTGAAAAGGATGTGAATTAATTAGACCTCTCATACATCACTGATACATACTCAAGAAAAATGTAAATATTCTAATGTAGCAATGTGTAAGCAAATATTCTACAGTATTCTAATCATGAATTAATATAAAAATTGTTATATGGATACTATAAGTACTGCTCAACAACAAAAAATAAAAAACTATGATATAATCAACAACATGAATAAATACTGCAAGCATGATGCTAAGTAAAAGTAGTCAGACACCAAGTAATATTGTATTATTATATTTTATGAATTTCTTAAAGAGTCATAACTATAGCTTCAGTAAGTAAACAATTGGTTGCATGACACTTAGGGTCACCAGAAGGAATTTACTAGGGGTTTAAGAAATAACTTTTTGGGGAGGTGGAATAATTATATACCTTAATTTTGGTGACAGTTATACAAAAGCATTTATTTATCAAAATACATCAAACACTAAACATAAATTAACTGAATTTTATTTTATGTAAATTATATCTTAATGAAGTTGATTAATAAATCAATATTGTGTTTTTTTATTTATTTTTATTTTTTATTTTTATTTTTCACCTTTAAATTTTTTATTTGGAAATTGTGAGGTACAATTCAGGGTTAGGTAACAAATGTTCATTGTGTAGATACCCTTTTTGATGAGGTGTATCTCCCTTCCCTGCCAATCCCAACTCCCCACCCCCAGCTCCCTTGCAGTTTCCCCTTACTGTTAATCCTTTTCTTGTAGTATTATGATAGTTGTTCAAGGTCCACTTATGAGTGAGAACATGTGATACTCAATTTTTTGTTTCTGTGAAAGATCACCCAGTATTATAGAGTCTAAGTCCATCCAGGCTGCTGTGAAGTTTACGATTATGTTCTTCATGACTGCATAATATTCCATTGTGTATATGTACCACATTTTTTTTAATTCAGTCCTCTTTTGATGGGCAGCACTGTTGGTTCTATGTTCTTGCTATTGTGAACAATGCTGCGGTTAACATACGTGTGCGGGTATCTTTTTTGTAAAGTGATTTGAGTTCTTCAGGGTATATTCCCAGTAGGGGAATTGTGGGGTCATATGGAAGGTCAATTTTTAGAACTTTTAGGAATCACCACACTGTTTTCCACAGAGTCTGTACTAGTTTGCACTCCCACCAACAGTGTAGAAGTGTTCCCTTTTTGCCACATCCTCTTAAGCGTCTGTTATTTTTTTGAGTTATTGATGATGGCCATTCTGACTGGAGTTAGGTGGTATCTCAATGTAGTTTTAATTTGCATTTCTCTGATGACTAGTGAGGCTGAACATTTTTTCCTGTATCTGTTGGCTGCTTGTATGTCTTCTTTTGAGAACCGTCTATTCATATCTTTTGCCCACATTGTAATGGGGCTGTATGTTTTTTTTCATTTCAACACATTTCAGTTCCTTGTAGATCCTAGATTTTAGGCCTTTGTCAGATATAGAGTTGACAAATATTTTTTCCCAGTCTGTGGGCTGCCTCCCTGCTCTCTTGATGGTTTCTTTGGCTTTGCAGAAGCTTGTCAGTTTGATAAGGTCCCACTTGTCTACCTTATCTCTTATGGCCTGGGCACTTGGGGTTGTAATCAGGAATTGGTTGCCAGTTCCAACTTCCATAAGAGCGTCTCCTGCATTTTCTAAGGTTCTTATAGTTTGAGGTTTTACGTTTAGGTCTCTGATCAATTTAGAGTTTATTTTTGTGTATGGGGATAGGTAGGGGTCCTATTTCAATCTTCTGAATGTGGTTAGCCAGTTTTCCCAGCACCATTTACTGAATAGGTTCTCCTCTCCCCAGTGGTGGGTGGTGGAGGCTTTGTCGAAGATGAGTTGTTTGAGAAAATGAGGTTTTGCTTCTGGAATCTCAATTCTAGTCCATTGGTCTATATGCTTGTTCTTGTACCAACACCAGGCTGTTTTGATTATTGTACCTTTATAACAAAATTTAAAGCCTGGGAGTGTGATACCTCCTGTTATGCTTTAATTGCTGAGGATTGTTTTGGCTATTCATGGTCGTTTATGTTTCCATATGAACTCCTGTATTGTTGTTTCTAGGTCTGAGAAGAATGCTGCTGGTAATTTGATGGGTATTGCATTAAATCTGTAGATTGCCTTAGGTAAAAAGGACATCTTAACATTTTTATTCTTCCAATCCATGAGCATGGAATATTTTTCCACTTGTTTGTGTCATCTTTGATTTCTTTGGGCAGTGTTTTGTAGTTTTCATTGTAAATGTCTTTCATGTCTCTGGTTAGGAAGATGACAATGTATTTCATTTTTTGTGGCAATTGTGAATGGGATGTTGCTTTTTGAATTTCTGTTTGTTTATTGTTGGTGTATAGAAATGCAACTGTCTTTTGCACATTTATTTTATACCCTAAGATTTTGCCAAAGTTCTTTATGAGTGAAGGAGGTTTTTGACAGATCCTCTTGGGTTTTTGAAGTATAGAATCATGTTGTCTACAAAGAGGGATAACTTAACTTCCTCTTTTCCTATTTGGATACTCTGCTTTCCTTCTCTTGTCTCATTGCTCAGCTATGATTTCCAATACAGGAAGGGTAAGAGTTGGCATCCTTGTCTTGTTCCAGTTTTCAGGAGAAATGGTTCCACTTTCTGTTTGTTTAGCAGTATATTGGCTGTGGGTTTCTCATAGATGGCTCTTACAATTTTGAGGTTTGTTCCATCTATGCTCAGATGTTTGAGGGTTTTTATCAAGAAGGGATGCTGGGTTTTTCAAAAGCTTTTTCTGCATCTAATCATGTGGCTTTTGTCTTTACATCTGTTGATGTATTTAATTACATTTACAGTCTTGTGGATGTTGAACCAGTCCTGTATCATGGAGATGATGCCTACTTGGTCATGGTGGATGACTTTTGAGATGTGTTGTTGGATCTGGTTTGCTAAAAATCTTGTTGAGAATTTTGGCATCTATGTTCATCAAGGATATTGGCCTATAATTATATTTCTTTGTTGGATCTGTTATAAGTGAACTGCTAGAAATCAGATAAACAGCCAATTAAAGATCAAATTAATAAATAAGCCCTTTATTAAAGTCGGTTGTCAAGAGGGGATCGTGCCTTCCAGACTCTCTAAGACAAATAAAATTTGCAGGAAGTTTTTATAGGCAAAAGTAGTTGGGAAACTGAGTCATTACAGAGAAAAGCACATGTTCTAGGGTTTGATACATAGTGCATTTAGATAAGGGGGAACACAGTAAACTCAGATAAGGGGAAACTGTTAGAGCACTGGGTGGGGTGCAGGGCTGTGAGGATTGTTTATGAGCAAAATTTTAAAATTCTTACATCAGCCACACAGAAGTTCAATCACAAGTTAACAACATGGAGATAAGCCACAAAATGAAGTTTTACATTTCAAATACAAACTTAGATTTTAACGAATACACTGCAAACACTTTAAACATTTCATAAAATACAGCAAAAACACTTTAAATACTTCAGATTTTTACTCAGTTTAGGTACCAATGTGATGGTAGTTTCATAAAATTATTTGGGGAGAGTTCCATCTTTCTCAATTGCCTGGAATACTTTCAATAGGATTAGTATCAGCTCCTTCTTGTATGTTTTGTAGGATTCTCCTGCAAAACCATCTGGTCTAGGGGCTTTTTTTGTAGGTTGTTTTCTTATGACATAGTCAATTTCCTGGGTTGTTATGGTCTATTTACGGTCTCAATTTCTTCTTGTTTCAAGCTTGTTTTGAGCAGTTTGTGTGAAGTGAGAAAGTTCTCATTTCATTTAGATTTTTGAGTTTATTTCCACACAGGTGTACATAGTAATCTTGATATCAGTTGTAATTCTTAACATCAGTATATTCTGGATATCAGTGTATTTGAGTTTAGTAATTATATACATACATACACACTTGCCATTTACTTAGACTTCTATCATTTATTTTGTGTTACTATGTCATCAAATTTTCTTTCAATATTCTATCCAAGTAAGTGAATAAAAAGATTAAGAAATAACAACTTACTGTGAAATATGAGATGATAACGGCATTGGAAGGAAACTCATCGAAAATCAAGAGATGCATATGAAGTTAACTACTTAAACTTATAATTAAATTAAAATCTATATTAGTATCTGATTTTGTAATTTTATAGAGGAAAAAATAAGATTATCTGCTGGTCAAAACTTTCTGGCATACTCAGTATATAATCATATTCTTAAACATCAAGAAACTCCTTCTTTACTTTATTATTTATCCTTCTGACATCCCCAAATTGTCAGGACTAAAATGTTTAATAACTTTATGAGATATAGAATATGTAATGATAAGCAATGTTGACAATCCTATGTTTTTAGAAAGGAACTAGACTATAAACTACAGATTATGCAATTTAATTATAATTGGATTATGTGCTATAAAAGTGTAAAAACAGATACTGACTTAACAGTAATTAAATTTAAAATTAGTACAAAATAATATAAAAATGTATGCAAAGTTACTGACTTATGTTAATTAAATTTGAAATTAGTGTATTTGAAATTAGTGTATTTGGAAATGATGGTCAAATATAAAGTAAAACATTGCATAATTTTTATTTTTGGAACACAACTATAGAGAATATATTTGATCTAGAACCTATTTTTATTGTGTGATAAAAATTGTATCATATGATCATTAAAAAAAAGTCCATTTTTAGCTCAGTGGGAACAATATTTTCAAAGTTACAAAGCATGTATATCTCATTTATTTGTTTTCTAATTTCATAACTTTTAAAGCTATTTTACCTTAAAATTGCAATAGTCAGAGAATACACATTGAGAGGGGAGTGTGTGTGATAGTGTGAGCCAAACTGCCAATATGGTCTTTTTACATAATGAGAAGCAGAAGGTGCTCTTGGGTTAATAAGATAAAAAGTAGAGGTTTTTACTCTATGCTATTTACTGCTATGAAATCATCAAGAGAAGAAACACAATAATGTAGCTATACACATTTGAAGTTTGGGCAAGGATGATTGTGACAAAATACTTTATAAGCTAAATCTTCATTCTTCTATTAATTAAAGTTAACAAATCAATCCAACTTTGTATTTACATATTATTTAGAGTTGTAAAGACAGAAGAGTTAAAATATAAAAAAAATTAAAACTGATTCTCTGAACAGGCTCAGGTCAAGGAGAATGCTATTATTCCTTATACATCCATTTAAAGAAATTAATTCATCCTTAATTTGTGTATGTATATTATTAGAAGAATCTGTTTAAAATGGTAATACTTTTATTTTCTTAACTTAAGAATCAATATTCTGATTTTAAAATGCTGTTTAAAATAAACTTTTAAGATAAAAATTCTAAAATAATAAAGATTATACTAACTACTTGATAAAACGTGTACTCATTCAACACTTTTAATAAAAATTTTCTTTTTCTCTCATATTTTTTAATTCAACAAGATATTTTTATTAATGAACATAAAAGGTAATACTGAAAATCTGTGAAATATATCTAAGAAAAATAACATTTGACTAATCATGTACAAAACAAATTTGGCTAGAATCTTCATGATCATGTTATGTGTTACACAGTCATAATGAAAGCTGGTCATTTTTATGAGCTGCATAAAATTATTAAAATTTTATAGTTATCTTTAAAGTCCTATCCTAAAAGTATTTTAATAGATGTCATAAAAAGTTTCCTTTTTTTCTTGTATTTAGTACCTCTCTTTTTCAACACACACACACATTCTCTTAATGCCAAAGGCAGTCATCCACAAGACCTTTTTTCTTTGCTTTTAATAATACATAGTTTAACATTCTTTTATTACTATATTTTATAACTAAAGTTCAAGTATTGATATTATTGTAGATTCACATGCTCTTCTAAGAAGTAATACAGAGAGCTTTGCTAAAGTGCCATCTGGACGTGTTTTTTTTTGAGCTATGGGCAGGCCAAGTTTTACTAAGCTTTGGCCCCCTCCCCTACCTTGAGGAGGTGAATCTCCTTTCTCTTTCTCTCTCTCACTCTCGCTCTCGCTCACGCTCTCACTCTTGCTCTTGCTCTCTCTGTCTCCCATATCTCCTCTCCTCTTTCTAATTTACTTTCTAAATAAACTATAGTATCCGATCTAAAAAAAAAAGAATAGAGATCTTGTGCTATTTAAAAAACAATTTAGTATTCCCAATTTTTAACACTTGACAGCTATATTATGATATCACAACCAGAGTGATCTACCAATCTCATTGAAATATTCTTAGTTTTATCAGTTTGTGTGTAACTCTATACAATTTATCACATATATAGACTTGTGTGTCTATTTCTGTAGTCGGCACACAGAAAAGTTTTGCAGGAGTCCCTTTTTGCAGCCCCTTATAACCATCCTTCTGTCCCTCTCATCATACTCCAGTCACATATCTAATCCTTGGCAAGATACTAATCTGTTTTCCATTTATATAATTTGTATTTTCAAAAATGTTATGTAACCAGAACCATACAAAATATAGGCTTTTGTGACCATCTTTTTCTTACTGATCATAAATTCCTGGAATTGTCTAATTTGTTGGATATACCAATAATAATTCTTTTTTATTGTTGCATATTTCATAATATGGTTGTAATTTTTGTTTCTGCATGTTATTTCCAGAGTCTTTCATAGATCAAAGATTTTAAATTTTGCTAAGTCCAATCATTTATATATGTGTGTATATGTGTGTGTGTATATATATGTATATATATATTTGTGTGTGTGTATATATAGAGAGACATATATATATATATATATTATATATATATTCTTTTAATTCTGTATCATGCTTTTGGTGTTAAGTCTAATCTTCACCCACCTAGATCTTGAAGATTTTATTTTATGCTTTCTTCTAACACTTCACTTTTTTTGACTTAATATTTGAGTTAATTTTCACACGTGAAAACCATGGGTCTTTCCACACACATACTATTATTAAGAGGTCCAGTGGTAAGAGGCATGTTGAAACATCTTCTCTAAAATAAAAGGCTAATTTTTGTGTCTTGAAGCTCCTTCTTAAAGAAGGAAGGATAAAACTTACCTAATACATTTGGGTAGTGCTCTGTCCTATATAACACTAGGGGATATAAAAGGCTGTGCATTTAAATGTGGTTTGAGCCAGGAAAAAATCTTGTAGAAAATTTCAGGCTGTGGTTCAGGCCACACTGCAACTTGGACCAGATTCTGAAAATTCTGTAGTGATGGAGAGATCAGTGATGCAAAGGATGTCTTGTATAAGCTTGTGGCAAACCCCAGTAGGAAATAAAGAATGTTATTCTATGGTTTTCTGGAGCAAGCACTTACACTGACTGACTATACACATTCTGAAAAACCACTCCTATTATGCAATCAATCCCTGATGGAAAAGGAAGATGAGAAACAAAGTAACTCTGCATCGAAGACTGTTCTTCAGAAAATGGATGTTATTGGATTCATTACATTAAGAGTTTAGCAGGTTCAAAATAAAATCAATTAAATATGAAAATGTTATAAATGAGACAGAGCATAAGCAAGACTAGTGGGCACAAGCAGGCTGCATAAATTAAAATTTCAGGCCAGTGACACCCTCCACTGTTCCTCCACTCTACCTATGACCATGACTCTTGATAATTCTTTGCAAGCATACCAAAGAGAAAGAAAAAGCTGACAGACCAGCTAGTTTTGTGGAAACAAGATGAACATACGGCAATTGTACTATAACTTTATTTGACATGTCCTTGAAAACATTTGAAATGGGAAAGCTCTCCCAACGGACTGAGCAAGGTTAACGTAGCCATTCATTTTATGTGGAAAACTGTGTAGTACAATTTTACAATATAAACAAACTGGTGGAAAGTTTCAAAATATTTGACTGGCTGACTAGAAGAATTGACAGTAAAAGATTGGAATTGAAAGACTGGGTATGAGAAGATCTGTAGTAGAGGCATGGGGATAAAAATATGAGGGTAGGCACAAAGTGGAAAAATATTCTTATTGTGTATTTATGTCCCTCCCCAGAGACCACTGAAATGAAGGCTATAGATGGATGCAACAGAAAGACCTTACATTTATACAAGTTAATCTAGTTATTGCCATTAACTGTCCCATCAGCCATATATACAGATGCTAATTTGACAACATTTCTTAAGAAAGCTACTTAAACCTTGTCGGATAGTTTACTGATATGTCCCTTTTCTCTTAGAAAGATAAGTTGTACTTGTTAACTGATTGATTTTCACGGGAATAATGAACAAGTATTTTATCAATGAATTTACTTTTCCAGTTGGAGGAATTTTAGCCTGCACTACTATTGAGGACTTAAGAAGTGTTTGATCCCTGACATGGATGTCACATATCACATCAGACAACAGAACAGACTTTACAGAAAAGGAGATAAAGGAATAGGCCTATGATCACGGGATTCCAGGTAGTATCTTATGCTGTGCCACTCAGAAGCTGCCAGTACAGCTGAAGCATTAGTCCAAAAAGCAGTTTTTTCAGTGATGGAGTGTCACCTTGCAAGATGCAGTACAAGCAATGGAACAAAGACCTTTTTATGGACCAGTATTTTCAATAGGTGGAATACTCGGATCCAGTATGCAAGGGGTGGCAGCAAGAACAGCCATATATGAGGAAGACCCCCAAACCCAGAATTATCTCTTTTTTTTTTGGAGGGCAGGCCTTTTTGTAGTACCCTTGAAATTTGTTCTTCCTGATCAAACGGTCAACCAAGTTTTTATCTGGAAGATTTGAAAAGAAGGTTACATCACAATTTGCAAAAGAAACATCCTAAGTTGTGGGAAATAAATGACTGGTCTTCCACCATGACAATGCACTTGCCCACAATGTGCTGAGTGTTCAGCAGTTTTTGACTAAAAATAGCATAACCCTGTACCCTACTTTCCTTATTCACCCAGTCTCACTCCCAGCGACTGTTTTCTTGTTTCCCTGGATGAAAAAAGACCTTAAAGAGAAACGTTCTGCTGATGTGAAAGAGGTAAAACAAAGAATGGCAGAAGCACTAACTGGCAACAAAATTAACAAGTTAAAAAACTGTTTTGAGCATGGAAAAGCTCTTAATATCTTCAAAGTGTATTGCATCAAACAGAGAGTACTTTGAAGGTGACTGAAGTTTAAACATGTAAGAATAAATATACAATTTTTATAAATCAATTCCAGTGATTTGAGGGCTTCCCTCATATATCATCACACCCAAAGAGTCATTCATAGAATCTGGGCTTCCAGTTCTCACAACCCTTGGCTTTGAACAGTTAGAGGAACTTACTTAACATAAAAGGGGCCATGTTTTTATCAAGAAAGAACTCCTTAAAATGTCAGCTTCTCCTCATTTCTCTCTCTTTCTCTCTCTTTCTCCCTCCTTCACACACTTCTTCCATCACACCCACATTTCCAAGATGTTTAAGAATAATAATTCTGAGAGACACAACATTCTAGAACTATTAATAAGAAAAACATCTTTCCTTCTAACCACTCTATAATTTGCAAATTGCTTCACTTACAATGAATGTAGCACTTAAAATCATTTTGCAGAGCAATGTTAACTCATTTTTCTCATGGGAACCATTTACTTCACTCTTTTTTAATGAATATGCCTCAGAGTAATAAAAAAAAAATAAGAGACTACCAAGCAAAATGCTTTTCTAAACAACTGCTTCTTTTATCATAAAAAGATCGGATCTGAGCAATGAAATTACTACTTGTTTTGGCCTGCTTAACTGTTAAGTCATACATAATCTTTCTCTTCAGTTTTTAAATGAAGTCTATGAGACCTGAAACGGTGGTGAATGGAGTTCAGATTAATAAAATGTTTGGAGATGATATTTGATACCTAAAAGACGTGGAATGCCAATCCAAACCAAATGGAAATGTACAGCAACTAATGGAAAGACTTAAAATATTTTATTGCAAGGAAAGTATGACACAAGTGAAAGTGTACTTTTTTTAAAATCAGGATTTATTGAGAGGACAGAAAAGCTCGCACAGTGATAGGGGACCCAAGGGAGTTGCCCAAAAGGGTACTTTAGAAATATTTAAGATAAACCTGTGTACATCTAGAGTATATATAATGTATACACATGTGTACATGTGAGTGTACAGGTGCCAGAGTGAAGTGAGAGTGATTAGAGGTAAGAATTTTAGTTGGAAGATATTGGCAGTAATGTGGGCTATGAGAAAAATTATGAATAATTGTGACAGTAGTATAATAGATTTTTGGAATTTAATTCTATAATGTATAAACAAAGAAAACAAGACAAAGGTGAAAAGTATTTTTTTTGCATTTATCCACATATTTACCACTCCCAATTTACCTTATTCTTTTCTGAGAACTTAAATTTTCATTAGACATAATATTCTTTCAACCTAAAGAACTGCCTTTAGCATTTTTTGAAATCGGTTTGATTTCAATTAATTATCTTACTTTTTAATGAAACTATCTTTGCTTTATCTTCACTATTCAATGATATTTTTGATGGTAATATAATTGTTAATTTATTTATATAAGAATACAAGTTCACTCTCATCTGGCCTTTAGCTTTCCAAGAAGTCAACTGTTAATTGGATTGTTGTCCTCTATGTGAAATATGCTGTTTTTCAATATTTTCTTTACATATTTTGCTTTCAGCCATTTAACTGCTATGTTCTGCTATAGTTTGGATGTTTGTGCCCTCTAAATCCCATGGTGGAACTTGATCCCCAATGTTGGAGGTGGAGGCTGGTGGGAGGTGGGTCACAGAACTGGATCTTTTGTAAATAACTTGGCACTGTTTTTGCAGTAGTGAATTCTTGCTCTATTAGTTACCAAAAAAGTTGGTTTAAAAGAGCCTGGCACCTGTTCCTCTGGCTTCTTGCTCCTTTCTTGCCATGTGATCTCTGCATACATCAGTTCCCCTTCACCTTCTGCCATGAGTAGAAGCAGCTGTGACCCTTGACCGATGGAGATGCCCAATCTTGAACTTTTCCAGGCATCAGAATTGTAAGTCAAATAAAACTATTTTCTTTATAAATTGCCCAGCCTCAAGCATTTCTCTATTGCAACACAAATAAGATATGTGCCTTGGCATGGACATTTTTGTGTTTGTTCTGCCTGGTGTTTGTTACCATCCTATATCTGCAAACTTCTGGATTTCATTACACTTGGGAAATTTGGAGTCATTATTCTTTCAAGTATGTTGAACTATTTCTCTTCTTTTTTCTAACTTTTTAATTAAACACAGTTGAGCCTTTTTGTTGTCATCAGGCAATTTATTGTTTATAAATCACTTTCTTTTTTGTTTTTTATCTTGAATTATTTCTAGCGTTCTGTGTTCAAGCTCACATACTTTTTCACTCTGCCATCTCCGTTCAGTGGTTAAGTTCATCCAATGAAACTGTCATTCATAAATTTATTCTTCAATTTTTGGAATTTGTTTGGTTCTTTTTTATTGTATTTGTTTATTTAATAAAATTTATATGTTCCTGCTGTAAAGTTCTCTCACTGAAAATATATTGGGTTTTGCCACATTCAGGATATTTACAATAGCCGTGTTAAATACTTGCTAGTTCCAGCACTCTGCTAAAAAATTTGAGGTCACACTTGGTTGATTTTCTTTCCTTTGTGAATGTTTTTCATTTCTCGATTTTTCCTATGCTAGGTAGTTTTAGACTGTACCCTAGACTTTATGAATATTAAGTTGTGGAGATTCTGGATTCTATTATTTTCTTCAACAGATGCTATTTTCTGTTTTAGCAGATAATTTTCTTGTTTGGGTTCAAGGGACAGAGTTAAGGGAAGGCACAAATAACTCGCATGAATATTTTTCTTCCAAGACTTTCTCCTATTCTCCTCAGTATTATTTCGCTTTTATTTTACTGAAGGGCAGAGAGATTACAGTTTTTCCATGACAACTATAAGATCAATGCATGTGTTATACAGAGACTGAAATTAGCTAAAAAGTGTGATGGTTTTTAACTTATTTGTATGGATCACATCGCCCCTCTTCAAGTCAGTATTAAGTCCCCAACCATTCCTGTTAGCATGTTACTTTGTATTTACTGACCAGTACTCTGTTTAGTATGCCTAGATTTTATAGTTGTTGCTCTTTATTATATTTAGATTTTATAGTGGGAAAGGTATCATCTTGTAGAGTGCTAATTATATTAAGAAGTGAAAGTCATGTATTTTTTATAGCTAAAATCATTTTGAATGCAATTTCATATTTTATTCACTTTATTGTATATATTTAGGTGTTTTAATGTACATAAAAATGTGAAATTATTATGACTATTAAGCTAATTAATATATTCATCTTTCTTCATATTTACCTTTTTGTGTGTGTGTATGTGTGTGTGTGTGGAGTGTGTATGTAGGTGTGATGAGACTCCTAAAATATTTTCTTACCAAATGTTCAGTATACAATATTATCAATGATATTCCTCATACTGTATATTTAATCTCTAGATTTATTCTACCTATAGAACTACAAGTTAGCACCCTTGATCTACTTTTCTCCTCTTTCTTTCTCCCTGTCCCTGGTAACCGCCATTCTACTTTCTATTGCTATGCTTTGACTCTCTTTACATTCCACATATAAGTGAGATTATAAATCATATTTTTATTTCTGTGTCTGTCATATTTCACTTAGTATGATTTTCTCCAGATTCACCATGTTATCAGAAATGCAGTATCTCCTTTTTAAAAGTGAAATAATATTCCATTATATACTGGGGATACCAAAACATTTATACACATTTTAATAGATGTTATCTATGTATTACTTTTTGAAGCACTTTTCAGAAATGTCTGGGCACTGATAGTAACCACTTTGAGTATTTCTTGTAATTATATATATGTGCCACAATTTCTTTATCCATTTGTTTGTCTATGGAACACTTATACACTGATGGTAGGAATGTAAATTGGTACAGTCATTATTAAAAGCAGTATAGATGTTCCTCAAAAAAGTTTTGAAAACTTCCATATGATTCAGAAATCTCTCTACTGGGTATATATTCAAAGGAAATGAAATCAGTTTGTCAGAGAGATATCTGCATTTAATAGCTAAAATAGGAAACAAAATTTTATATTTTGCTCTGTTCTTTCATATTTACTACAAAATATTCTATGTTTTTGTTGTAGTCTTCAAGACTATAATTTTAATAACTGAACAAAATTTTTTCAGGGATCTGAAAACATATTAACATTTAATTCATGTAAATATATTTCCATTGTTTAAAGATATGTAATGGTTAATTTTATGTATACACTTGACTGAGTTAAGAGATGCCCAAGTATCTGGTAAAATATTATTTCTGGGTATTTCCATGAGGGTATTTCTGAAAGAGATTAGCATTTAAATCAACAGACTGAGTAATAAAGAAGATATGTCCACATCAATTCGGTTGGGCATTACCCAATATATTGAGTTCCCAAATAGAATAAAAAGTACAGAAAGGGCAAATTATCCTTCCCTCTTCTTGAAATGGAACATCCATCCATCTTCTGGCCTGGGACATCAATAATCCTGTTTCCCCCACCTTCTGACTCATACTGAATTATACAAACTGTTTACCTGGTTGTCCAGCTTACAGATAGCATATCATGGGACTTCTTGGCTTTCGTAATTTTGTGAGCCAATTCCCACAATACATTTTATCTTACATGTCAATATATATCTTATAAATTCTGTTTCTCAGAACAACCTTCACTAATACAAATTACTTTGTTATTATTTTATATAATTTACACATAAATGTATTTTATGTAATACGTGTATATTTTATCTAATACATTTTAATGTAATAGTTGCAAACATAAATACATCCAATCATTCCAATCATATTTAATCAGCTAGGATGATGTAAATATGACCATTTGTCTATGGCACATATGATTAGTATTTACCATGATCTGGCTCCTTTTTGGAACTCACAGAGAAAATTACATTTAAAAAAATATTTTACTTAATATAGATGCAATACAATAATATAATACTATTTATTAAACAATAAATTAAAATTAATTATTTATTAATGAATACATTTAATTGTTATTAAATGACTACATGTTATTAATAATATGATAAAACAATAATATAATAAATTAGAACTTGTTCTTATACTAGTGATGTGGGTAAAATGATATGCACCTAGGCTATATAATTTAATTATGATACTCTTTTTTTCCTATCTCTTACCCTGCTACAAAACACCTCATTTTTAAAGAGAATGGTTTAACAATGTAGCTTCCATTATGTGAGTTCCCTTCATGAAACTGAATCAGACAAAACATGCATTACATACTTGTATGTGTAAGAAACAATTAAATATTTTAAAAATTCACTTAATGTATTTTTATCTGCAGCATATAATTTCCTACTATGACCAATACTTTATTTCTGGATATTTCTTGTTACAAGCTCTCACTTTTTGAGTTTTAGTCAAATACTCCAATATTAAATGATGTTCTTTAATGGTGGTTGTAGCATAAACAACCAATTCCCAACTGTTCTATATTATCACCGATATAGTTATAAAGTATACTGAATCTGATACTTTGCAAATCCCCAAACTTCAAGAACTCTTTTTTCCCCCATTTATGGTGTTCTTCAAGGAACAAACTTTCTCTCTCAGGCTTTTTAGTTTCTTAAAAACAGTACACTCAGAAATGTAAAATAATTCACATTATACATATCAACATAAAAACATAAGTCTTCAGAAACTAAAATGATTTCACATTATCTATTTTCACAAATTCTCTAATAAATATAATAAAAATGGGTTGTGAGCCACAAAAAAGTGTGCTAAAATGTTCTACTAATTTATTAACAAAGTTGTTCTCTTTTAGATGATACTACTTCCATGAAGTTGTACAAGTGAGTTGATGTTGTAACACAATGTATATATGTTCAAATAAAGAATATGTATGAGAATATGGATTATAGACAGACTCAGACATATATAGCAACAACATAATAATTACACATAAATTACCTGAAGACATTTTTAAAGAAACTAAATTATGTTTAACAATTTAGAAATTTAAATGTAAGAAATATACTTTTTTCCATTTTAATTCCCATAAGAAAAGATATCTAATTACAGTATGTTCCAAACTAGAAGGCTAAATAGCTCCTTAAAACTGGCATCTTTGTGATGCAAACTATTGTATTTCAGATCTCAACTTTTTAAATTTCAAGTGAGTATGCTTTAATTTATGTCCCTATGTGATATGCGCATATGCACATGTATATGTATATGTGTGTACACATATGTGAGTGCACGTGTATAGACATATTGTTTTCTAAATATTTCTCCAATTCTTCCATTTGTACTATATTTTGTTAGGTCAGAGTAAATGCAACAAAGAAGTATTCAGCTTCATAAGCATGTTAAAATATGAAAAATAAAAACACTATCTTTTGGACCCAAAATAATTTCTCAGATGTTGTAGAGAGAATCATTTTCACCTGATTTATATAACAATTATATTTGGTGTGTTTTTCCTAAGCATGCTTTACACCTAGTCAGACAATGAAGAATATTTCATTTTACCAAAAAACATGGGTAATTAAACTTTTAACATGAAACAAACAAAATGAAGTAAAATACAAATATTGGTACAGGAATGGGCAAAAGGGAAGACAATGAACAGAGAAGGATGTGGTTATCTACTGTATTGTTAAAGTAAAAAAAAAATTATTAATGCAGTAAAGTACATTGCATAAAATATTAAAGCACAAATACTCAGTTCACAACAACAAAAAATTATTAATCCAATTGGACAAAGATTGAGACAGCATAAATATCAGCTAATAAACACAAGGTAATAACTAATGAAGGTATAAAATGTAGTTTAATAAAAATTTCTTAAAAATTTTTAAGATACATTTTATGTTTGACACATTATAATTGTACTCATAGTTTTGCAAGATGAAAGAAATTAACATAAATATTGAATTTGTTAACTATTTTCTCATAAATTTATGATAAATTCAATTTTTTAAAAAAAGTTAATAATAAATTTGCATGTCATATTTAACCTCATCTTGTGTGAACATATTTAAAACATAGATCTGAATAATTTATATATGTCATATATATTATATATATATTTACGAATGTTCCAAATCAGAAGGTTAAATGGCTTCTTGAAACTGACAACGTTGTGAGGTAAGCATTGCATTTATATATATTTCACACCGATAATAGATTGCATTTTCATTCATATAGCTTTACCTTTTATGATATAGCATAACCCGGACCTGAAAGTAAGATATCCTTTATAACAAACACCTGAGAATACTACTTTGTGAGTAAATGAATGATTTAACTAATATTAAATCACCTAATATATGCCAGACTTTACATCAAAAAAGAAGTCTGAGATTTTTTGTTACATTTGGTAAGCAAAACAAATAGTTATGGTTTCAGATAACTGAAATCTTCTCAGTTTAAAACATAATGCATTGTGTCACTCTCAGATGTCTTTAGGCAAAAATTACATCAATAATAATAATAATATTAGACTAATATTAGAAGGAAAAAGACAATTGAGTTAGAAAGAGCCCTAGTTATTTGTTTTTACTAATTATAGAGTTAATGTATATCTAGACTAATATATTTTTTAAAGATCCACAACATTTATTTTATTTTTTTTTGAGTCAGAGTCTCACTCCATTGCCCAAGCTGGAGGGCAGTGACATGCTCACAGCCACCACAACCTTGACCCTTTGGGCTCAGGTGAGCCTTCTGCCTCAGTTTTCCAAGTAGCTGGAACCACACGTGTGCACCATCATGCCCAGCTAATTTTTTAATTGTGTCATAAAGACGAGGTCTCACCAAATTGCCCAGGCTGATCTCGAACTCCTGGGCTCAGTTAATTCTTTTGCCTCCACCTCCCAAAATGCTGGGATTACAGGCGTGAGCCACTGCCCCTGGCAATGCTTGCTTTTTAACATATTTTTCTTCAAGTAAACAAAAACGTCAAGGAAACAGGTTGATTTTAGAATTCTATTCTAATAAGCTGTTTCTAGGACTTGTCATAATATTAATATAGATTAAAAATAATTTCCTGCATTTTTCTAATTTAAAAATACAAACACATAGTGAGGATCCTGAAACTTTGTAATATCTTGAAGTGACTTATGGATTAATAAATTCTGCATACATTCAAATTTCCTGCTTGTAAATTGATACATCATTTGGATAAGCAAATACTCAAAACATTCCTGGTCACACAGCAGGTAGTCTAAATGATGAGCTCAACTCACATAAGTTTTTACTGCTTGTAAGTTTTCAGGAATGTGCAAACAGAATAGACACATCAAATGAATTTGTTTTAACTAAGAAAAAAAGAAACAAAACCAACTCTAGAAATGCAAATCTATATTATGATGAATTCCTAATCAAATTTTCCTAATAATTGTTTGTGATTTATTGACCAGTATTCTGTGACTGTTCATAAAACAACAAGTCTGGGCTTGAAAAAGCAAGCAGCAAAAGACCCAGAATACCCAACACAATATTGAAGAACAAGATTGGAGGACTGATGATACCTTGATAATAAAGTTATAGTAATCAAGTTGATGTGGTATAGGCAAGAAGATAGATCAATAGATCAATGAAACATAGTAGGGAGTCCAGAAATAGACCTACATGAACACAGCTTACTAATCTCTGACAAAACAGCAAAGGTAATGCAATGGGGCAAAGACTGTCTTCTCAACAATGAGAAAATCATGAAATAACCTTATGCAAAGTGGATGACAGACATATAAATATAAAATACAAATCTATAAAACTTCAAAAATATAAGAGAAAACCTAGATGAACATAAATATAGAGATGACTTTTTTTTTTTGAGTTGGAGTTTCACTCTGTCACACAGTATGCAGTGGCATACTCAGGGCCACCACAGCCTCAACCTGCTGGGCTCAGGTGATTCTTCTATCTCAGCCTTCTAAGTAGCTGGAACTAATTTTTTGATTTATTGTGGAGACAAAGTCTCACTAAGTTGTCCAGGCTGGCCATGAACCCCTGAGTTCAAGCAATCTTCTCGTCTCTGCAGTGATGATTTTTTAACTACGAATACCAAAGGCACAATTTACGAAGGAAAGAATTGATAATTTGGATTTCACTGAAATTAAAATCTTCTTTTCTGCAAAAGATAAAGTCAAGAAAATAAGGAAGCAAGCCAAAGGCTATGAGAAAGTCTATGCCTGAAACATATCTGACAAAAGACTGTTATCCAAAATATATGAAGAACTCATAAAACTCAAAAAAAAGAAAACAAGATTAAAAATGGGCTAAATACCTTAATAAAAAGATACATAGATATCAAATAAGCAAATAAGAAGATGCCTCATATTATATGCCATCAGGAAAATGCAAAATAAAGCCACAATGTGACACCAATACACATTTATTAGAATGGCCAAAATCCAGAACACTTACAACATCAGACTCTAGTAGAGATGTGGAGCAACACTGATGTTCATTTATTGCTGATAATAATGCAAAATGGTATAGTCACTTTGGAGAATAACTTTGTAGCTTCTTATAAGACTAAAAATATGGGCAACCCTTTGGTTCCCCTCCCACTGTGGGAACTTTTCTGTCCTCTCAATAAATCCTGCTTTAAAAAAAACCTACACACTAAAAATACATTTACTGTATGATTCAGCAATCAAACTCCTTGATATTTACCCAAAGAATTAAAAAAAAAAAAACTTATAGTTAAACAAAGATCCGTATACAGGTGTTTAGGACAGCTTTAGTCATTATTGCTAAAACTTGGAATGTCTTTTCATGGGTGAATGAAAAAGTAAACTGTGGTACAGCCAGACAATGGAATATTATTCAACACTAAAAAGAAGTTAGCAATCAAGACCTAAGACATAGAAGAAATTTTAATACATATCAAATGAAAAAAGCCAATACAGAAAGTCTACATATTGTATGATTGCAACCATATCACATTCCAGAGAAGACAAATCTATGAAAACAATATAAAGATGAGGGGTTGCTGGGAGTTGGAGGAAGAGAAAGAAGAATAGGTGGAGCACTGAAAATTTTTAGGGCGGCGAAAATGCTCTATATGATACTGTAATGTTGATAGTTGTCATTACAAATTTCTTCAAACCAGTAGAATTTATAAAACCAATAATGTACCCTAATGTAAACTATAAACTAGGTGATAATGGTATGTTTATGTAGATTAGTTAGTTGTAACAATTGTAGCACTCTGGTGAGACATGTTGATAATGGGGGAGGTGTGGGTCTAGGAAATCTCTGTAATGTTATCTCAATTTTGCTGAAAACTGAACTGCTCCAAAAATTTAAAGTATTCAAAAAAATCAAGCAGACAAGATTCCATCACTGTTTCTTTCTCTTTATTAATCTCTCTGCTATTACACTTAAATCAATAAGTTTCCAAAGAAATAATACCAAACGTTCAAGTGGATAACAAATTTTTCTTATGTTTTATACTGGAATTTTAAAATATAAGATAACCTGATCACAGCATTCAGTATGTATGTACTTGGTCATATACTTTCTGACAGGCATTTCACCATGAACATTTCTATGAATAGTAGACATTGAATTAAAAAAATCTATCAAGTTCCTTCCCTATCAAAGTCTTTTATTTCCCCTTATGGTAAAATGACATAATGTGAGACTCATGGCTTGTAAACCCTCTCTGTCAGTCCCTAGAATCAGTAAACAAATGTGTGTGTGTGTGTGTGTGTGTGTGTGTGTGTGTGTGTGTGTGTGTGTGTGTGTGTATGGTTTTGAGGTATTTGAGGGTATTAAGGGCTATTTGGTTGTATCACTAATATTTTCCCCTCTATTGCATCATATATCATATTAACCATATAGCTAGACAATGATTAGTCTAATGCATAATTTTACAAAGGTTGTGACCTATTTGTATATTGAATTTAAATATATTACAATGTGGAATTTTTTTTTTTGAATTGGAGTCTCACTCCATCGCCCAGACTAGAGTGCAGTGGCCGCTCCCGGCCACCGCAGCCTCGACCCGCTGGGCTCCGGCCATCCTTCCGCCTCAGCCTTCCAAGTAGCTGGAACTACAGGCGCGCGCTACCACGTCTGGCTAATTTTTTTGAATTATTGTAGAGATGAGGTCTCTATAAATTGCCCAGGTGGGTCTCGAACCCGTGGGCTCAGGCAATCCACTCACCTCAGCCTCCCAAGACACGGGATTACAGGCTGAGCCACCGAGCCCGGCACAATGTGGAATTTTTTATCTGGGAAACTGGTTTTAGCAGCATGTGTTTATGGTATGTACAAATGTGCCTATTGCTTCACAATGTAAATAGTTATCTTTCCTTCATGAAATTTGTCAAGTAAGTTTGAAATTCACTCATCTGAGCAGGCCAACTAAATAATATTACTTTGTTGCTAGAAATTCACTTAGGCAGAGAACGTTCCAAGCTTCAGTGCTTGTTAATCTCATATCTACATAAATTAGTGCTACAGATCAGTGGTCCCCAACATTTTTGGCATCAGGGACCGGTGGTTTTGGGGACGATTCAAACGCAATACACTTAATGTACACTTGATTTCTATTACTCTTACATTGTAATATAACATGAAATAATTCTGCAACTCACCTTAATTCAGAATCAGTGGGATCCCTGAATTTATCTTCCTTCAACTGGACAATCCCTTCTGGGGTGATGGGAGACAATAACACTCAAACTGTGTTGCTTATGTTCAGTCTACTCTGTAATTTCATTTTGTCTGCAGTAACTGAAGAAAACCCTGCTTCACAAAGCTAAGATGTTGGAAACGGAAGTTGATTTTTTAGCGCTGATCTGACAGGAGGTGGAGCTCAGTTAGTAACGCCAGTGGGGAGGGGCTGTAAATACAAATGAAGCTTCACTGGCTTGCCTATTTCTTGCTGTGTAGCCAAGTTCCTAACAGGTCACTAATATTAGGTACTGGTCTTTGACCTGGGGATGGGAACAGCTGCTGTAGATGACTTTCTGTGGATGATGCCTTCTTTCTTTTGAGACAAATTTGGAAAGTGTTTGTGTTTTGTTGTTGTTGTTCCTCTTCTTCTTCCTCTTCCTCCATCTCCTCTTTCTTCTTCCTCTTTTTAGAAAGTGAGTATGAATATGCATGACCAAGAAGAGCTGTAGTTTTCTGCACGTCAACCTGAAGAGGAAAAGCATATACAAAATATTTCAGAGCAACAAGGAAGAGTCTCGATGAATGCAGTAAAATTGCTTACCTTTCTCCAGACTTCCTCAGTTATATGAGCCAAAAAGTATCTTTAATATCTTAGGATAACTAAGATAGACTACAACAGTCTAAATATTCACTATAAAATGTATCATAGGTCATGTGAACCACTGTAATAGAAACATTGGTAATATTTGCCATATTAGTGAATGACTAAGTTCAGTTGCATATAAAGAATATAAAGAATATACAGTATATTCATTTAATATAAATAAATATATGTATAATTATATATAGGTTTCAATATATGTATAGGCTGTTATTTTTAAGTAGAAGTAAGAATTAGACAGTGGATGATGCTGTTTCAGAGATTCAAAGACAGCAAATCTAAAATCTCAATAATTTACTTAGCCTTTTCTTTATAGATGCAGAATAGCTATTTCATCACCAGGCATTTTGTTTGAGTTTTCTGAGGAATAAAAAAGAAGTGTCCAGAAAATAAAGGGAAAATGTAGATTTTCTTTTAGCACTGGGTATATCAAGGTCAAAACAAAATTAGGATTCTCATTAGGGAATAAGAAGAAGACACATTGTCAATCCAGCAGTCTCATTCACATCTATTGCAGCATGAACAAAAGAAGAAATTTTAGTGGGTACTGATAAATTATACCTTTCTCTCATGTACACTAACAAGACAGAATGATAAGCATGGCAGAAAGGTTATCTATCATATTCTGAAATTTAACAAAATTCTAGGTGCCCTAGAAATCCAAAGAAAGAAGTATTTTCCCAGAAGACTCAAGGAAGAGAGTAGAAAATTCATACAGGTTGTATAAGATCAAATGTCTCTCTGTGTAAGACAAGGGAAGACATTTTCCAGGATCATTTTACAAAAAGGATAAATCTGCTGCACAGTTCAAGATACTAATGTCAATGTGTTCAAACCATAAGGAAGTGTATCCAGAATATATTAAAACTCTCGAAATTCAATGAGAAAAAAAAGTGTGCAAAAGTTTAGTTCAGACACTTCATCCAAAAAGATGTACCAATTACAAATGAGCACATGAAAAGTAATTCAATATGTTTTCACAAAGACTCATACATGAATGTTCTTTGGAATTTTATTTGCATCAGCCCCAAACTAAAAGCAAAAGACTTCTCTATCAACAAATTATGGCATCATGAGTAGAATAGCATATTTCTTGTAGTATCACAGTATCCAACATTTTGAGAGGCAAGATGGGGCAGGCATCATCAGGCATTAGATTCTCATTATGAGCAGGCAACCTAGATCCCTGGCCGACGTAGTTCACAATAGGGTTCGTGCTCCTATAAGAATCTAATGTTAGTGATAGAAATGGAAAATGTAGATTTTCTTTTAACACTGGGTATATCAAGGTCAAAACAAAATTAGGATTCTCATTAGGGAATAAGAAGAAGACACACTGTTAATCCAGCAGTCTCATTCGCATCTATTGCAGCATGAACAAAAGAAGAAATTTTAGTGGGTGCCAATAAATTATACCTTTCTCTCATGTACACTAACAAGACAGAAAGATAAGCATGGCATACGATGGGGACGGGCTGTAAATACAGATGAAGCACTGCTTGCTTGCTGGGCCACTGCTCACCTTCTGCTGTGCGTCTGGGTTCCTAACAGGCCATGGACTGGTATTGACCCATGGCCAAGGGGGTTGACGACCCCAGGTATAAAGAAAAAACTGCTACATGTGATATGAATGAAGTTCAGCATAATTATGCAGAGGAAAAGAGTCAGACAAAAACAAAACAAAAAACACTTGTGTAGTTCAATTTACATAAAATTCCAGAAAATGCAAATGTATTCTCTACTGGTTAACTAGGAACAAGTAAAGGATGGAAGGATGTGAAAGGATGTATTCCAACAGGACATGAAAAGACTTTGGAAGGGTGATAGACAATATTCATTATCTTGATTGTGGTGGAAAGTTTCTTGATGTGTATCTATCTCAGACCTTATCAATTTTACACTTTAAGTATCTTTCATTTTTGAGGGAGTAAAACAATTATCATCTAATCTTTCAGCGAGTATGAAATATACAATATATTATTATTTATTATAGTAACCATCCTATGTTAGATCACTAAAGCTTATTCTTCCTAACTAAAACTTCACAACATTTTGTCAACATCTTTTCTCTTCTCATCCATCCTTTTGCCTAAATTCTGGAATCCACACTTCTTATAAATAGGACATTTCTCAGTTTCTTTTTTCTTTTTCTTTCTTTCTTTCTTTCTTTCTTTCTTTCTTTTCTTCTTATTTATTTCATTAGCTTTAGCCTTTGCCCATTATTTGTTTGCAAATTATATCCCAATAGTAAAGTTAAAAATAAGACTAGAAAAGGACTACCACCATGGGAAGAACAGCAACAAAAATAAATTTTAAAAAGACTATGGCAGATAAGTTGATCATAAAATCTGGCTACATTTCAGACATTATTCTAAGATGTTTTACATGTATCATCTCACTTAATCCTTAAAACAACCCTGTGAACTCAGCATCATAGTTATCCAATTTTACGAGTGAGGAAACTGAAGCACCGAAAGGTTAAGTAATGTACAAACATTCAGCCAATATGGAGTATGTCTGGATTAAATACTGATAGTTTAGTAACAGAAACAACATTCTTGATGACTTTTCTATATTTTATCTTAACTACAAAACATGTTTCAGTTGTTCTGTTGAAAATTATGACATCATGCTAACAATAATGTAATATTTTTGTTTTTTGTTTTTCTTTTTTTTTCACATTCTTCACATTTGTAGGTTTTCTCTCCAGTAAATAATGTAATATTAATAATACTTCTTAAAAAATTCTTCAGTGTAATCCATGCCTATTTTCTATTTTTATAATCTAATTTTAATTACAAATAGTAATTATATATACTTGGAGGGTATTATGTGATCTTTTGATATTTGTTTACAATGTGGCATAATTTTTTAACATTTTTTTATTTGTTTATTTTAGAGATAGGGGTCTTACTATGTTGCCCAGCCTGGAATGCAGTGGCTTTTCACAGGTGACATTATGAGGCACTACAGCCTAAAACTCATAGCCTCAAACAATCCTTCAGCTTCAGTTTCTGAAGTAGCTGGGAACACTAAAGCACACCACTGGGCCCAACTACAATGAAGAATAATTAAATCAGGCTAATTAATAAAGTCATCTTCTCATAGTCTCATTATTTTTGTAAAGATAAAACATTTAAAAATCTAGTTTTTAAGCAATTTTAATATATACGATGAATTCTTTATTATAGACTCCATTCTGTGTAATAGATCACTTAAGCATATTCTTCCTAACTAAAACTGCAGCATTTGGTCAACAGTTCCTCTTTTCTTATCAATCTTCTTCCCTTAGCTTCTGGAATTCACATTTCATGTAAATGGGACTCTACTCTGTTTTTTTTTTTCTCCTCCTCCTCCTCCTCCTCTTCCTCTTCTTCCTCTTCCTCTTCTTCTTCCTCTCCTCCTCCTCGTTCTACTTTTTTGTCTTCTTCTTCTCCTTCTCTTCTATCTTCTTCCTTCTCCTTCTCCTTCATTTCAGTAGCTATAAGGAGTAATACACTGTTTCCTTCTATATTTTTTATGTATAGAAGCAATGCCTGGCACAATGTAAAAGTTTATTAATCATATGTAAAACAATTTGTTAAATAAAAATAAAATGATGATTTGATACTATCAATATTAGATGTTATTATTTTAATTTGGAAAGATTAGCTCCATTCTTCTAGATAAAAATATATTTGGTAGTAGTAGGGTAAGGCAAAAATTGGTGTACTAGAAATCAAAACTCTCAAATCTGACTTCCATCTAGAATGATTTCTGACAAAGTGGATATTACATGCTTTTTTCAACAAATGATTTCATTTTTGGTAAAGTTGAATCATTAAAAATGACTACTAGCACTGAAATCTATGTTTTCAGCAAAATATCCTCCCCTTTGCTTTTATCTCTTAGAGACACTTCTATTTTTAGAACAATAAATGTCATTTGAAGACCCACAAAATAAATTGACTGCAGCATTTTTTCCAAGGATATAATCCTGACTCTATATCATTTAAAATGAGGGATACTTTTCCTCATTTTTTTATTATCCCTGATTTTGTTGCCTTCTTTATGCTCACATCCAGAAAAGTCCTCCTGAATCTTTCTCTTTAAAGTCTATCTCAATTTCCCTCTCTCAGCAGTTTCCCAGGCCTACAACCAAAATTACCCTTCACAATTCTTGCACTTCCTTAGCCCATTGCTTGTACCACATCAATAGAATTTGTCATCTTTGGTCCTAAATTATGGTGAAAATGTTTACCTTTTACCAAAATGCACCTTCTAGAAAGGAAGAGCTGTGCCATATTGACTTTTGAATTCTTAACCACTCTTTGCTCATAGTTAGCTTTGAAACCTTGGTAGCTTTATCTTTTTTGGGAAGAAATAGCAATAAATTATATGTTCTTTTAACTTAGCCTATCCAATTTTATCCCTGGCACTGGTCAAGAAGTGAATTAGTTCTCTGGGAAAGGAACAACAACAGTTTTATTGCAGAGAGTATGGCAGGTATCTCTTTGTGTCAACTGATCAGTTTTTCTGAGGCAGAAAAAAAAAAACGTATTCCTTAAGAAATATGTATTAAAGATAAAGGTCCATCTTCATAATTACCTTCTTTATCTATCTACTTCTATTCTGGCTAGCAGAAAGCTTTGTACATTTCAGCATGCTTGAACTGCCTGCACTTATTTCTCTGAAATCCATATCATAGGAAAGTCCAGCTGCAATAAATCTAGACTTGTGTTAAATTTCCCTTTTGGCTCAATGTTACATTTTGTGTAAGATAAGAACCCATCAGAGAGGAGATAAAGAATTCTGACTTTGTTTCATTATACCCTATAGCAAGCCAGCTGCCAAAATAGGGAAATAAAACTGAAGTGTGTATGTCATGAAACAAACACGACTAACAGGTAGATATTTGCCTTAAATACTCAGAAGGTTTTATGATGATAAACAACATAATGTGGATAGAAGAGACTTATAGTTCTTCAAACTTTTGAGCAAAGCAATTTCAAACAATTTCTATCCTCCATTTATTTTCAGGAAGCATGATGATGCTAATGGCAAATAATTAAAATGTTTTTTAACAATAATCGAGAACTTGTTGATTCAGTATGAATTTATTATAGAAGAATAGATGATATTTCAAGAATTTGCTTGGATTATTTTGAATATTTTTAAGATTGAAAGGAAATCATACTGTTTACATGGATAGCGTGAATGCCTTATAAAAAACCATAGTAATGATTTCTCCTCACACATATACTACAAAAATTTTGTAAAAGCTTGAAAGTTCAAGTCACTGATTGTCATCAAAGCCTTCTTTTACTACACTATTTTAACTATAAAGTATTTTACAAAGTGTTCTGCTAAGTGTACTAAATCATTACATGCTACAACAACTGAGGTCATAAAATGTAAAAAGTGAACAAGCCATAAAAATGTTGTAAAAAGCTTCTTTTTATTCCTGATCCTATCTGGTGCCATAATAAATATTTAAGGTGTTATTCTAATGTAAAATGATGTTTCTGCCTTGGGGGGCTATGAGATGCAGAATCAGAGTTAAATAATAATTTTTGGTCATTGCTCAGATTTCATCAGAAATAAATATTTCACTTATTTGTTTTATTCTTATCATTCATTCTTCATGTAATGAGTGTTTTTATATGCAGGTTATCTTGCCAAATAGTGGGCTACACCAATAGGAAAGACAGAGAGGACAACTCCCCTCAAGAAATTTGATACATCATCTTTTAAACCTCCAGAAGTAAAATCCAGTATAGATATACATTTTATCATGTATTATCATAAAATATACCATGTAATATATATAAATATACTAAAAAGTTAGAAATTATAAAAACTCACACACTTCAAGACGATAGATCGTGCCATATGCAGTCAAGATAAATGTTAAAAAAAAGATGCAGTGCTAAATAATAATTGCAATTGTACATACTGTGCTACTGTAATAAGTTCATAATCTCATATTGCTATTGGGGTTAGCTCAAGTACTATGAGTATCTGCTTAAAATATTTTTTAATGCTAAGCATCTGCCAGTGAGCAGTTCATCTATCCAGTTTATTTTATATTGCTGTAAAAAAAACTTACAGACGCTCAGCAAGATGGCGATGAGACAAGCTGAACTGTGACGATCTCCACAAAAGGTGGCTCCTGAAGGCAGTTCCACGTGCCCCCACAGCTGCCTCCTACAAGGGGGGTGGCTGCTATAGGAGTGCCAATTTTCATAAAACAGCTTCTAGGTAAACTCAGAAAAGATATTGACTCTAACACTGTCATAGCTGGGGACTTTAATACCCCACTCACAACCCTAGACAGATCA
>CAUYQG010038769.1:0-77408 GCA_963574415.1 Tarsius wallacei | reverse complement strand
TACTTGGAAGGCTGAGGCGGAAGGATCGCCGGAGCCCAGCAGGTCGAGGCTGCGGTGGCCCAGAGCGGCCACTGCACTCCAGTCTGGGCGACAGAGTGAGACTCTGACTCAAAAAAAAAAAAAAAAAAAAAAAGTAAATACATAAGCCGGGCTTGGTTACTCAGCCTGTAATCCTGCACTTTGGGAGGCTGAGGTAAGTGGATAGCCTGAACCCGCGGGTTTGAGACCCGCCTGGGCAACTTGGCGAGACCTCATCTCTACAATAAATCAAAAAATCAGCCGGGCGTGGTAGCGCACGCTTGTAGTTCCAGCTACTTAGAAGGCTGAGGCAGAAGAATCACCAGAGCCCAGCAGGTCGAGGCTGCAGTGGCCGGGAGTGGCCACCGCACTCCAGTCTGGGCGACAGAGTGAGACTCTAACTCAAAAAAAAAAAAAAAAAAAGAAAAAAAAAGAAAAAAAAAGTAAACAGATAAAACATAAGATTTCAAATGTTCTACATTTTATTTTTTTTGGACAACACAGATGAGTATATCTGAACACCCTCCCTTAAATTACCAAATAACCTGTGCAAATATTTTTTACTTACTTTTCCTGTGGTTGCAATCATGCTATGCTGTGTTCCAGCAGGAATTAATCCTCTGAAAGGCTGGCTTACTTGTGCGGGACGACTCAGGCTCTGAGCCTGTGCTTGTGGGGTGGTATGTTGTAATGGGGGCTGAAGAGTCTGAGGTAAAGCAATTAGAGGCTGACCTGTAGATCCAAAGTTAGGCAAGGAAAGCTGGGATGCTGGTAAAGGTACTGTGACCTAGAAAATAATCAAGGAGAAACTGTAGCTGTTTGCGTACATTCACTGTATCCCTGTAACTACAACTTTTCAAATACTTTTCAGTAAGATTTTAAATAGAATATACCAACCTACTAACATAATTCACAAACAAATCTTTTTCTGAGAGAGATTACAGGTTGAATATCCCTTATATGAAAATTTAAAACCCAAAATCTGACAATCTGAGGGCCGACAAGTAGAAACCTGACCTCATGTGAGACTGCAGTCAAAACGCTGTGAAGACTTCATTCCACGCACAGTTATTAAAAACACTGTACTGCCAGGCTCGGTGGCTCAGCCTGTAATCCCGTGTTTTGGGAGGCCAAGGTGAGTGAATTGCCTGAGCCTGTGGGTTCGAGACCCACCTGGGCAACTTGGCGAGACATCATCTCTACAATAAATCAAAAAAATTAGCTAGGCGTGGTAGCGCGCGCCTATAGTTCCAGCTACTTGGAAGGCTGAGGCGGAAGGATCGCCGGAGCCCAGCAGGTCGAGGCTGCGGTGGCTGGGAGCGTGCCACTGCACTCCAGTCTGGGGGATAGAGTAAGACTCCAACTAAAAAAAATATAAAACAAAACCAAAAACACTGTACCGTATAAAATTACCTTCGGCTACGTGCATAAGGTGCATATGAAACATCATGTTTTCATGAATCCCATCCCCAAGACATCTCATTTTTCATAGGCAAATATTCCAAGGAAATCTGAAATCTGAGACACTTCTGGTCCCAAGCATTTTGGATAAGGGAGACTCAACCTGTATCTCCATTCTTTTATTGAAGGTGCACTGAAATAATCGGGACTATTTTTTAATTTATCCACAGGACATGTCAAATAATCACAAAATATATGGGGATACAATTTAAGAAAGTAGTCAAAAGTTCTCAAATAGACATTTTAATAATGTTTTCAAGTCTGGCCACATTTGAGCTGTGAGATGAACAAAAACCTTCAGTTTTCACTTAAAAAGTGTATTTGGCCGGGCTCAATGGCTCAGCCTGTAATCCCGTGCTTTGGGAGGCTGAGGCAAGTGGATTGCCTGAGTCCGCGGGTTTGAGACCCACCTGGACAACTTGGCGAGACCTTATCTCTACAATAAATCAAAAAAATTAGCCGGGCGTGGTAGCGCACGCCTGTAGTTCCAGCTACTTGGAAGGCTGAGGCAGAAGGATCGCCGGAGCCCAGCAGGTTGAGGCTGCAGTGACCCGGATTGTGCCACTGCACTCCAGTCTGGGTGACAGAGTGAGACTCCAACTCAAAAAACAAACAAAAAACTGTATTTGATCTGAATGCCAATCACCTCCACTGCTTTTAAAGAATAAGCTGATCAATGACATTACCAGAGAAGAGTTTTAAAAACCATTACCTTTTTACTGAAAACTATTATTGTATTCATACACCCAAGGCAGGTGTTTGTCATTTATACTCTGCCTTACTTGGCCACACAGTCCTACGTATGGTCGGATGGTTTTTGGAGTCTTTCTTTACTCTAGCACTAATAGGCAAACCACCCACCACACTTACATGTAACTGTATATTCTAGACAATGATTTTCAAACTTTTATATTCACTGAATTCCTTCTTAAAGTAGAATAAACTATTAAATGGAAACCCAGTAAAAAACAAACAAAACACAGGCTGGGTGTGGTGTGGCTGGGAGGTCGAGGTGTGAGGACCACTTGAGTTCAGGAATTTAAGACTAGCCTTGCAACATAGCAAGACCTTGTCTCTACAAAAAAATATCAAAATTAGCCAAGTATGGTGGTGGCATGCACCAGCTACTCAGGAGGCTGAAGTAGAAGGATCACTTGTACCCCAGAGATCGAGGCTGTGATGAGCCGTGATTGTGCCAACGCACTGAAGCCTGGGTGACAGAGTGAGACTCCAACTCAAAAAGCAAACAAACAAACAACCTCCCCCTAACAAACTCCAAAAACAAAAACAGAAGAGGTAAAAAAAAAAAGCCAGAACTAACTGAAGAGGCTGCTGGTGGTGGTAAGAAGAGGGGTGTTGTGAGACTAAAACCCCTTCCACTTTCATTGGAATTCCCCAGGATACCTCAAGGAACAGTTTGAAAACCACTCCTCCATCTTCCCATCTTGGTTTTATTTAAATCCCCAAACAATAACAAAAGCAATAAAAATAATAATAAAGAAAATTGAGGAAATTTACCATGCCATAGTTTACCTGCTGGAGAGCACTTGGTGACTGGGCAGTGTTATAAAAATTTGTCTGACCAGGCTGTTGTACTTGTCCAGAATAAAGATTTGAAGCCTGGGTAAGATTTGCTCTAGCCTAGAAAAAATTTTAAAGAAAACATAAACAAAATTAAAAAAATTCCCAATTCAGAGATGGAGGTTATGACTTCAAAGCAATCTCTAGTAATTTTAGTATTTGATAACAAAGTCTTTGTTCACTGTGTCTTTTAACATCTTTTCTTCAAAAGAATGTTTCCTTAAAATTTAATCTGTTTAATATTTAACCTGCTGCATAGGAATACAATGATTGTGCACTGCACTAGTTCTGGCCTTACCTGGAGAAGATGTGTGTCAATTAGCTGGGAACCTCCTAGTCCTGATGCCTGCCCCAGCTGATGCTCATACAATATAGGAATAGGCTGAGTATTTGAAGTTTGTTGAAAGGCAAGACCAGACTGTGCCTTGGCAAGTTCCTGGTGTTGGACAGCTGAAAAGTTGTGGATAGCTGTACCAGAAAGGACCACAGATGGCTGGGATAGACTGCTTTGCATAAAGGCAGGCTGAGATCTACAGATGCATTAAAAAGAAAATGCTGTTAGAAATTAATCTTATCTGAAATATGAAAATCTTAAGAATGAATATCCCAAATTACTAAGTACAGTCAAGTGCTGCATGGCATACTGGCCAAAAATGGACCATATACATTGGTGGTCTCAGAAGGTTACAATGGAGCTGAACAATTCCTATTGCCTAGTGATACAGCTGTTCTAACATCACAGTGCAATGCATTACTCATGTGTTTTTGGTGATGCTAGTGTACATAAACATAAACCTACTGTACTGTCATATAATAGTTCACCCCATGCAATAATGTATAGTCCATAATACTTGTTAATGATAATATAGGACTATGTGTTACTGGCTTATATACTTATTCCTTCTACTTAATAAAAAAAAAAAAGTTAACTGCCTCAGGAAGGTCCTTCAGGAGGTATTCTAGAAGGCAGGAGATACCATAGGAGATAACAGTTCCTGCCTGTTACTAAGGACCATCCAGTGGGACAAGATGTGAAGATAGAAGACAGTGATACCGATAATCTTGGTCCTGTGTAGGCCTAGTTTTTTAAAGTGTGTGTCTAAATGTCTAAATGTTTAACAAAAAAGTTTAAAAAGTAGAAAAAAAATTAAAAATTTTTAGATTAAGAATCTAAAGGAAGAAAATATTTTTGTAGAGCTTTATAATTTTTTTAAACTAAATGTTACTAGAAAATAATAAAAAAGTTACAGGGCAACCCTCTTGGGTCCCCTCCCATTGTGGGAGCTTTTCTGTCCTCTTAATAAATCCTGCTTTCTTAAAAAAAAGTCACAATAAGTGAGTTAAATACTGCAGCAAAATGCTTTTACAAATTTAGTGTAGCCTAAGTGCACAGTTTACCAAGCCTACAGGAGTGCACAGCAATGACCTAGGCCTTCACATTCACTCCATACTCACACACTGACTTGCCCAGTGCAACTTACAGTCCTGCAAGCTCCATTCATGGTAACTGCCCTAGTTAACTTTTATGCTGTATTTTTACTGTACCTCTTCTACGTTTAGATACACAAATAACATTGTGATACAACTGTCTACAGTATTAAGTACAGTAAGTAATATGTCACACAGGTTTTAACCCTACCAGAGGCAATGACCCTATAGCCTAGGTGTGCAGCAGAACACATTTCTTTTTTTTGAGTTGGAGTCTCACTCTGTTGCCCAGACTGGAGAGCAGTGGCACGCTCCCGGCCACCACAGCCTCGACCTGCTGGGCTCTGGTGATCCTTCCACCTCAGCCTTCCATGTAGCCGGAACTACACGCATGCGTTACCATGCTCGGTTAATTTTTGATTTATTATAGAGACGCCAAGTTGCCCGGCTGGGTCTTGAACCCACGGGCTCAGGCAGTCCACTCGCCTCGGTCTCCCAAAGTGCTGGGATTACAGGCTGAGTCACCAAGCCCAGCCCAGAATACATTTCTTACAATTTATCTCTGTTGTGAAGCTTGACTGTGCTATAATTAGCACAGAAATCAAGAAAAGAGGCAGAGAATACTTATTTCAAGATTTGGAGCCCAGTATACAAGGAAGCTTCATGTGTACAAGTTCTGGGAAAAGGCTTATTCTCCCAGAGAAACTGGTTTTTTCATATGGAAGAGTAAGAATGATTTTCTTTTTGTGTTTACTACAAAGCTCAGAACCAAATCCATTTTTCTCTTTGGTGACATTCTAACTTATAGAACAAATAGCCCTGACTTTTATATTTGTATTTCAGTATTTCCTCATATATATTTTTGCTATAAATGGCTTGGACTCACGACTGCTATAAAATAAAGCAGAGTAGTAGCTCAAATGAGAATTACCCACAAAGATAAAACAAACAAAAAATATAAAAACAGAAAAACACCCTCCCAAACCAAATCTACAATGCCAGAATCTAACTCCAGGTTGCCCTAGCATCTCTGAGAGGAAAGCCTACAGTCTATCCTTTTAAGATACTGAAATAAAGAATAAGCAACTAAATCAAAAGTAGTGGGTTAAAGATAACATTATGAATAAATAGTATTATGCTTTGTTAAACCAACGGCAGGAACAAAAGCCATTATGCAAGAATGCTAGTCCAGGATCACGAGTAATCTTCACAATATTGACTTAAAATTAATGTTTCAAACATAAAATGGGAAAAAAATTAGCTGAGTGTAGTGGTGCATACCTGTAGTCCTAGCTACTTGGGAGGCTGAAGTGGGAAGACTGCCTAAGTCCAGGAGTTTAAGGCTGCAGGTGAGCTATGATCGCACTACTGCACTCCAGCCTGAGAGACAGCAAGACCCTGTCTCTAAACAGGAGGAAAAAAAAAAAAGTAAAAAATAAATAATTAAATTGTCCTGTCCTTATAGAAGCTAATTCAGAGGTTCCCTAATAAACACCGCTGACTGGGTTATGGAGAAAGAACAGAGTGCTTAGGGATACAAGCAACTGCTTTCAAAATCTACACCTGGGCCTTCCAATAACCATGGCTATAATTACATGTCTTGCATTATACTTCTACTGAACAGGTCTGGTCTTAAAAATACATATTCCGCCGGGCTCGGTGGCTCAGCCTGTAATCCCAGCACTTTGGAAGGCCAAGGTGAGTGGACTGCCTGAGCCCACGGGTTTGAGACCACGTCTCTACAATAAATAAAAAAGTAAATGGGTGTGGTAGCGCATGCCTATAGTTCTGGCTACTTGGAAGGCTGAGGTAGAAGCATTGCTGGAGCCCAGCAGGTCAATGTTAGGGTGGCCTTGAGTGTGCCACTGTACTTCAGCCTGGGCAACAGCATGAGACTCCAACTCAAGAAAAAAAAAAAAATTTTTTTCCCCAGACAACTGGTAAAACGGGCAACACAAATACAGAATGCCTGTGCATTGCTTCTCCATCTCACAAGGCTATGAAAGACATTACTAATTAATCACTGTACTCTTTTTCAGAGCTGGAAAGTGGTTGCAAAATTTAGCAGTATTTCAAGCAGCCAACACCAATTAAAAGGAGATTGGCTTGTAATTAAATCTAGTTGCTACTCCTTGGTTAGAAATTTTAAAGTTTTCGTATATTCTAAGAGAATCCCAAATTCAATATATGAAACTACCTTTAACTGCTAGTGGGGGTAGTTTTACTTAACGGGAATAGAACTATTTAATGGAGAATATTTCTTGGATTACTCGAACTAAATGACAGAGAAAGACCAGGGAAAAAAACCATGACAACCACATAAGTAATGATACAGATGCACTCAATTTTACTGAAAAACCTACTCAAAAATCAGAAGTGAAAGCCATATTAATCAAGTTTACTAATGACTCTGCCTTACACTGAGAAAGTTTAATGAGCTGAACCTAGCTTTTTGAAGAGTATCATTGATGGCAGTGTAGAAGAAATGAGCTGTATCAATTATGCCACGTTTAATCCACAAGGTATGAAAATTCTATCTGAACCCATATCTGAAAAACAAATTACAAAAAGCAAATACACAAACTTCCCAAACTAAATGTCCTGAATGTAATTGTTTTTTCCCTCGGGTAATTCAGGGACATTACCATGAGTGTGGAGGACTGTGCCAGGAACATGCTCCCACCACTGGACTCTGACTCCCATCTTCTTCCCTCATTCAGTTGGAGACCAGATATGCCTATGGCTGAGTGCAAGCTTTCCCCACTTCTAGTGTAACTTAGGTAAAAAATTCACCCTCTTCAAGTCCCAACTTCAAGTCAAATGTAGTTGTGTGAAGACTAAATTGAGTTAATGTATGTGAAGGGCTGAAGAGCTATATTATATAAGTAAAATATAGTGTACCTGAGTGGATTTTTAGAATAAACACCTCGTTTTTTCACTCCATAGCATTCTTATCACTATCACTAGGCTTATCTGACATTTTACCCCTCTGTTATATCCCTCCTGCCCTCTGTCCTCCACAACACAATGTAGTTATCTGTCAAGCCTTGGCTCTTACAAAGAGGAGACTTGGATTTATAGCTATTAGTAGCCAGAAGGCACGTACATTTTTTAGGTCCTTTAGCAGCTATTTTCTGTGATTTCTAACAGTTATGAAGTTGCTGTCACCCACTTCCTTCAATGAGATCTGAGACCTTTTTAAATAAAGCCCAGTAGAAATTATCAGAGGCTGAGGTTCATGACATATAGTCAACATACTTAAGAATTTGATGTAGAGGGACATGAGACAGGTAGAGTGAATTTCTTCTATGAAATAAATCAAGATAGAAAGAGTTCCCTAAGCATCCAGAGAGGAACAAGACCAGCAGCATGCCCCAACAACTCTTGAAAGAAGCAATAATAACCACAAAGTGCAAAGAAGAGAAAAATCCATCCATCTGGGCTGGAACTAGACAAACTCTTGCCAAACTACTGGCAGTCTCCAGACACAATGGGGAAGGTGAGTGAGGGGAATTCAGGAGTTCTGTGCTCCTGCTGAGGACTTGGAGGACTCCCCAAGCCTTGTAGGACTCTAGTCCTTCAAGGGAAACTGCCTTTGCCTACACAGAGTGGTGCAGAAGAGAAGCCAGACGTCTTCTAGAAGGGCTGGGAAGGAACAGCCCCAAGGGCAAACTCCCTAGCTGCAGACAGATCCTCGCTGGGAAGCTAGCTACCTGAGAACTTCTGAGGCCCTAAGGCCAGCTGCACTTTGACATTCACAGGCAAACTGCCTGAGGCCAAAGTGGGAAGCCAGGTGGGACTCCTTGCCATAACAACCTCTGGCATCTCCCTTCCCCTGTAAACTCTTCTGTGCTTGCCCTGCACAAGAGTTACTCCAGGGTTCTGGAACTCCCTCCCAACCCCCACTGGGGTAGCCAAGGGTGCACTCTTGTGGAAGGCTCAAATCAGACAAAGAATTTGGGTCCCTAGAGCCCCACCCTCTGCCTAGGTTGGCTGGGCACCACCTTGGAGAAACATATACCAAAGAGAAAGCCCAAAGTCACCATCACAGCTGGCTTTCTCCCTCAAGTACCACCTCCTGACCGGAAGTCAACAGTATAGCCCACTGCATCAGATATAACACCTCAGCTTCAGGGGAGGCCTGATCCCAGATCCCAGCTAACAGCACTTTCCAAAACACTCTGGCCTCTCAGGATGCTATGGGCCAGTGTAAGTATCCAGCACAGGACTGCCATAGCAGGCAACTGAGAAACTCACCACACCAAGGCTGGATATAACCAAGGGAATACTACAGTGCATACGCCAGCCCACTGCCAACCTCAAATAAGAAACAGTCTACCCAAATGAGAAGGAGCCAGAAAATAATTCTGACAATACAAAAATAAAGAGTTCTCAAACACCCCCAAAAGACCACACCAATTCTTCCACAACAAACCCTAGCCAAAATGAAATTTTTGAAATTCCAGATAAGAATTCAAAAGGTTGATTCTAAAACTGATCAGTGAACTTCAGGTGAAAATTAAAAACCAACATAAAGAAATATAAAAACTATTCAGTACATGAATGAAAAATTCTCCAGAACTTGTGAAACCAAACAAAGACAAAAGTTAAACAATTTGCTCCTGAATGATCCTTGGGTCAATGATGAAGTCAAGATGGAAATTTAAAAATTCCTTGAAATGAATGACAACAACGAAACAAGTTATCAAAACTTCTGGGACAGAGCCAAAGCGGGCTCTTAGGAAAATTTATAGCACTCAAGGCCTACATTGGTAAGACTGGAGGATCACATATTGACAACCTAATATCACACTTCAAAGAACTAGAAAAACATGAACAAATCAAACCCAAAGTTAGTAGTAGAAAAGAAATAATGATGATCAGAGCATAACGAAATAAAATTGAAAAATAAAAAAGCATTAACGAAACAAAAAGTTGGTTCTATGAAAAGATAAGCAAAATTGATACACCACTAGCTAGATTACGAAACAAAGAAGATTCAAATTAGCTCAACTGAAAATGAAAATGGGGACATTACAACTGATACAACAGAAATTCAAAAGATCATCCAAGGCTATTATGAATACCTCTATGCAAACAAAGTAGAAAATCTAGAGGAAATGGATAAATTCTTAGAAACATACAAACCCCCCAAAGCTTGAATCAGGAAGAAATAGAAACTCTAAACATGTCAATAACAAGCAGTAAGATTAATACAGTAATTCAAAGTCTCCCCCCCAAAAAAGTCCAGGACCTGATGGACTCACAGATGAATTCTACTAAACCTTCAAAGAAGAACTGGTAACAATTTTGCTGAAGGTATTTCACAAGACTGAAGAGGAGGGAATCCTCCCTCACTCATTCTACAAAGCCAGTATCACTCTTGATACCAAAGCCAGGAAAGATACAACAAAAAAAGAAAACTACAGACCAGTATTCCTTATGAACACAGATGTGAAAATCCTCAACAAAATATTAGCCAACTCAATTAAACAGCACATTAAAAAATGAAGAAGAAGAAAAAACTCCCATAACCAAGTGAGTTTTATCCCAAGGATGCAAGGGTAGTACAATATACACAAGTCAATAAACATAATTTACTACATAAACAGAATTAAAAACAAAAATCATATGATCATTTCAATAGACGCAGAAAAAGCATTCGATAAAATCCAGCATCCCTTCATGATAAAAACCCTTGGCATAGGCATAGAGCAAACAGTCCTCAAAATAATAAAAGCCATAAGCAACAAACCCACAGCCAACGTTACCGTAGAAAGACAAAAGTTGAATGCATTCCCCCTCAGAACTGGAACAAGACAAGGATGCCCACTTTTACCACTCCTATTCAACACAGTACTAGAAGTCCTAGCCAAAGCAATCAGGCAAGAAAAACAAATAAAGGGTATCTAAACTGGAAAAGAAGAAATCAAACTACATCTGTACGCTGATGATATATGACTTTATACCTACAGAATCCTAAAGATTCCTCCAAAAGACTCCTGGACTTGATAAATGAACTTGGTAAAGATTCAGAAAATAAAATCAACAAACACAAAGCAGTAGCACTGCCATAGCAACCAAGCTAAGAATCTAATCAAGAACCTAATTTCATTTACAGCAGCCAAAGAGCTAAAATACCTAGGAATATATTTACCTAAGGAGGTGAAAGATCTCTACAAGGAGAGCTATAAAACGCAGACAAAAGAAATTATAGAGGATACAAATGAAGAAACATCACATGTTCATAGATTGAAAGAATCAACATTGTTAAAACGACCATATAACCCAAAGTAATTTACAAATTCAATACAATCCCTATCAAACTACCAAATGACATTCTCCACAGTTTTAGAAAAAACAATCCTAGCCGAGCTCGGTGGCTCAACCTGTAATCCCGCGCTTTAGGAGGCCGAGGTGAGTGAATTGCCTAAGCCCGCGGGTTCAAGACCTGCCCAGGCAACTTGGCAAGACCTCAACTCTACAATAAATCAAAAAAACTAGCCGGGCATGGTAGCGTGCACCTATAGTTCTGGCTACTTGGAAGGCTGAGGCAGAAGGATCGTTGGAGCCCAGCAGGTCGACGCTGCGGTGGCCGGGAGCAGCCACTGCACTCCAGTCTGGTTGACAAAGTGAGACTCCGACTTAAAAAAAAAAAAGAAAAAGAAAAAGAAAAAACAATCCTAAAATTTACACCGGACAAGAAAAGAGCCAGAATAGCCAAAGCAATCCTAAACAAAAAGAACAAAGCTGGAAGCCTCACATCACATGACTTCAAATTTTATTATAAGGCTGTAGTAACGAAAACAGTGTACTGGTACAACAGCAGACACAGCTATCAATGGAACAGAATAGAGGAACCAGAAATAAACCCAAATACCTACAACAAACTGATCTTTGACAAAGCAGACAAAAACATACAATGGAGAAAGGACATCCTATTCAACAAATGGTACTGGGAAAATTGGATAGCCACATGCAGAAAAATGAAATTTGATCCCTATCTCTCACCATCAACAAAAATTAACCCAAGATGGATTAAAGACTTAAATGTCAGACCTGAAACCACAAAAATCCTAGGCAAAGAAATTATGGCTAAAACCTCAAAAGCAAATGCAACAAAAACAAACAAGTGGGGCTTAATTAAATCAAAAACCTTCTGCACAGCAAAAATGCAACCTACAGAATGGAAGAAGATATTCAAAAACTATACGTTTAGCCAGGCTCAGTGGCTCAGCCTGTAATACCGCGCTTTGGGAGGCTGAAGTGAGTGGACTGCCTGAGCCTGTGGGTTCGAGACCCACCTGGGCAACTTGGCGAGACCTCATCTCTACAATAAACAAAAAAATTAGCCAGGCGTGGTAGTGCACGCCTGTAGTTCCAGCGACCTGGAAGGCTGAGGCGGAAGGATCGCTGGAGCCCAGCAAGTCAAGGCTGCGGTGGCCGGGAGCGGCCACTGCACTCCAGTCTGGGCGACAGAGTGAGACTCCAGCTCAAAAAACCCCAAAAACTATACATTTGACAAAAGATTCAGAATCTGCAAAGAACTTAGGCTGGGTGTGGTGGCTCCTGCCTGTAACTGGGGGGCCAAGGCGAGAGGCCTGCCTGAGCTCAGGGGTTGGAGACCAGCCTGGGCAACTTGACAAGACCTCATTTCTATAATACATAACAAACAAACAAACAAAAAATTAGCCGGGTATGGTGGCACATGATAGTAGTTCTAGCTACTTGCTGTGGCAGCCATGATCGTGCCACTGCATTCCAGCCTGGGCGACAAGTGAGGCTCTGAATCAAAAAAGAACTCAAACAAATCAGCAAGAAAAAAAGCAAATAACGCCAGTGCAAAGAGGACAAATAACGTGAACAGATATTTCTTAAAAGACATACAAATGGACAACAAATTTATGAAAAAGCTCAACATCACTCATCATCAGAGAAATGCAAATTAAAATCACAATGATACCACCTTACATCAGTCAGAATGGTCACTATTAAGAAAATAAAAAAGCAATAGATGCTGGAACAGATGCTGTGTAAAAAGGGCACTGTTGGTGGGAGTGTAAATTAGTACAACCTCCTTGGAAACCGGTATGGAGATTTCTCAAAAAACTAAAAGTAAATCTACCATTTGATCCAGGAATCCCACTACTAGGTATCTACCCAAAGGAACAGAGGTGACTATATTTAAAAAAAAAAAAAAGGCACCTTCGCTTGCATGTTCATTGCAGCACAGTTCACAATCGCAGAGATGTGGAATCAACCTAAATATCCATTAGCCGATCGATGGATAATTAAAATGTGGTACATATACACTATGGAATACTATTCAGTTATCAAGAAGAAGGAAATAATGTCTTTTGTAGTTACTTGGAAGGAAGTGGAAAATATCCTAAGTGAACTAACTCAAGAAAAGAAAACAAAACACCACATGTTCTCATTGCAGGCAGGAGCTAAACTAAGGACATGCAAAGAGAATGGTACAATAGACTCTGATGGGAGATGGGAGAGGGGAGGGACACAAAATCACTACTGAGTACAACGTAATTCAGGTAGGGGTGGTGGATACACTTAAAGCCCACACCAAAAACTATTAGTACAACCCAAAGCTACTCTAATTAAAAAGAAATTCAATGTAGCTTACAACACAGTCATACTAGTTTTAGGGGGAAGGAACAATAGGGATTATGGCAAAGAGGTTCAGCAATCATACTTTTTCAACACCATAAACGCAACTTTTAAAGAAAGCATCTACCTATATGGTTGAAGCGAAGAGCTGAATAATTCCTGGGCCTGGGAAACAGCAGGTCCAGCCCCCAAACTCAGTTGGGCTTGATGCTGCCCTTGCAGTGGTGCGTAAATAGGAATAGGAATCTGCTGGACTGAAGTTGGCTGCGATGTAATGAAAAGAAACCATAAATAAACATATTGTATCACACAGACAAATTGAGACATCGCACAGACAAATTGAGACATAAAAAGAATAAGAGATTAATAACATGTCAATTCCCTTTGAAAACAAAAGCAAATATAAACCTCTAAATTTTCCTTTCAACCCATTACTTTTTCTACATTGTTAATAACTAAGCTTTGGTAACTTTAAAAAGTTTGCTAATAGCATATCAAGGTTAACCTGGTTAGCTTATAACTTAAGAGAATCTATTATACTACCTGTAGTCCAAGACGACCACTATAGCTGTAAAAAAGACACAAAACAAATAACAGGATGGAAAAAGTCTTTGATACTTACCTGAGAGAGGCCTGGCTGGAAGCCTTGTTGTTGAGCCAAGGATGGTGGAGCCAGTCGTGCATGTTGGGTATTGAATAAATGACTTGTGTCCATATAGAACGCTGGGATTTGAGCTAGAAACCGTCAGGAAAAGCAAGTAGTAATAAGTATCCTAACTTACAGTGAAAAGATGTGAAGCTTTTAGTAGACAGGCACATGTAAAGCGTACAGGTACCCTTATATTTTGCCAATGGTAACATTCCACATCATCTATTAAAACTGAAAACTGTACCCACACAAAGAACTAGCAATTCCATTCCAATTTTCAATCTACCTACTAGAATTCAGCAAAATATTTCAGGAGAATTGACATTTAATAATTAAAAGAGTTTGGCATGGCTTCTTAACACATTTCTATGTATGATACACACTATTTTTTGACTTGTTTTTCTGGAGAACTTCACATATTGCTTTTTTTTTTTTTTTTTTTTTTTGAGTTGAAGTCTCATTCTGTCGCTCAGGCTAGAGTGCAGTGGCACACTCATGGCCACCGCAGTCTCGACCTTCTGGGCTCAGGTAATCCTTCCACCTTAGCCTTCCAAGTAACTGGAACTACAGGCACGCACCACCACACCCGGCTAATTTTTTGATTTATTGTAGAGATGAGGTCTTGTCAAATTGCCCAGGTGTCTTGAATCCTGGGCTCAGGCAATCCTCTCACCTCTGCCTTCCAAAGTGCTGGGATTACAGGCTGAGCCACTGTGCCCGTCCTCACATATTGCTTTTAATATGTTACTATTATAAACAATACTGTAATGAATATCCTCATACATGTATCTTTGACTAATAGGTTAAGTGTATCTGTATGAGACTCCTAGCTATAAAACTATTACTACATACACATACATTTCCTAAGATACTTTTCAAAAAGAATTATGTCAATTTATATACTTTCAGCAATGTTCTTGGAAGTCTATTAATAATACCTGGCAATCTTGATAGAAAGACACCAGGTATTAATAGATGCTAAGTACTATCTATCTTTCTATAGAAGGCAAGAAACAGCCTCATTGTTCTTTTGAACTTAAAAGAGCCTGACTATTTTTCAAATGTTTCAGACTAATATTGTGATATTCAGTAAGACAAGTTACCTCTCACTATGTAAGATTTTTTTTTTTTGTAATTTATGTTTACTTTTTCCCAAGAACTTCACTGTCATATTTCAGATAAAACTTTTAGTAATTTGATTAGCCCAGTGTCATGGACATAATTATTTTGCAAATTAGACATGAATTTGTTTAATATGCACAATAAACAATTTCCAATAATATACATGTAAGAAACCACTGCCAAGAGCCCCAGAATTCTTGTCAAAGAGAAAGGAGAGATAGGACTTAACTCTATAAGGGAATATATTTGAAAAGCAGATTAAAAGTATATATTTAAATTTGAAAGAGTAAATAAGAAAAAGAAAACACAAGCATTCAAAAAGTCTTCATTTTCTAAATTCCTGTCACTCAATCCTACCAACATTACCTGCTGCAGACTGCGACACGTAGACTTGAGGACTCTGCTGCTGCTGGGCAATGAGCGAAGGCATGCAGCTGAGCTGGGAGAAATGACTCGCGGAAGGCAAGTTGCTGGTCTGTAACTGCTGAGGTTTCACTTTACAGATATTTGGAGGATCTGAGGTGGTTGTAGATTTTGTACTCAAAGAAGAGGTAGTGTATGTACCAGCTCCTGCATTTGGGGAAGGGATACAGTAAGGGAAAGACAGCATATTTAAGAGTGCCACTGGTGTTCACAACACCAATTAGCAACAGGAAATTAATGTTTATACTCATTATGTACTTCTATACTGCTTCAGGCCAAAAGTGGATAGGAGGTGGCTTGTAAAAGAAAAGAACAATTATCAAATGCACACATGACTACAAAATGTGGCGAAACATAAACAATAGAAAATTTAAACAAGGAAAAAACAAAATACAAATTCATAAAATGAGGTTGAGAGCCTATATGGCGGCTATAGTTTAGCCTAAAATTATTATTTGGCTTTTAATCATTACAAAGAAAGAAAATGATACATAATCAAAAGTTTCATTCATTTGTGACCAGACACAGATACAAGAATATAGAAAGACAAAGTGTTGTACCTTAGGAATAATTATAAATGGAAATGGGCCTTGAGAGCTCAATTGCTCCTAAAAAGTCACAAACTTAAGGTAGATTTCTCTCTCTCTCTCCCATTCAAAAACTGGCATAATTACAAAATTTAGGTATTGAAGGGTCAATTACATATGTTGATCAGAGAGCTATAATGACTGTAATGGACTAAAATGACAATACTGGCATATCTGATTAAAAAGGAAGTAACAGTTATCATCGTCATCTTCACACCCCAGATGATGTTCCACCTAAGTGGGCCAAGATTCAGGTGCCTCTATTCTTCCAGCTGAGTATCTACCAGTAGGATGACTGGGCAAGAAGTTCCTTGTTAAGAAATTATCCTTGCCACAGGAAATGGAGGAAATTTAGACCTGAGGAAGGGAGGTAGTTGGGTTTCAAAGAAAGCACCAAGATCCTTCCCTCTCCATTTATTCCCATATCTTCCTACCAACTCTTCTTCTGTTTTATAGCACCCCCAACTCCCCAACAAGGAGAATGGGCCCAAGCTAGTCTAGCAAGCACACGTGAATACGCCTTGGCAAATGGGCAGTGGGGAATGCTAGGACTTTAAAGAGGGAAGAGGTATATCTGGAACATAGTTTGATTTGAAATTTTAATACAGTGTATAATCTCTGAGTTTGTGTTAATACATAGTTCTGATTACATATAATATCAAAGTAACAGCAGTACATACAACCCAGAGATCAGCTTCTTTGGTACATAAACTATCACAGTAGGCCTGAATATTGAAAAACAATACTGAATGAGAATCAGCCAAAGAAAGTAAATGCCATGCTGGATTATCTACGGGAAAGTGGCTTCCCACTGCTTTGGAAACACAAGATAATATCGAGAAAGCTTAAAATGAAATTTCTTTTTTCAACAGAAGAGACATGGCTCCACATAATGGTAAAGGGAAACAAGTGCACTTTTCTATAGCCAAGCATTTTTAGAAACATTGCCTGTTTCTCCTTAAGAACTGTAAAGCTTCCAAATGACATAGTTCAATGAAAAGGTTACGCACCAAAAAAAAAAAAAAAAAAACAAGAAAATCTAGGCTGAGTACAATGGTATATTCTTGTAATTCCAACATTTTGGGAAGTTGAGGGAGGATCACTTGAGGCCAAGAGTCAGAGACTAGCTGGGGCAACATGGCAAGACCTTGTCTCTATAAAACAAACAAAATTAGCTGGGTAAGGTGGCAGGCTGGCGCACCTAGCCGAGAAGTTCGAGACTGCAGTGAGCCATAATCACACCCCTGCACGCCAGCCCTGGCAACAGAGGAAGATCCTGTCTCCTAAAACAAAACAAAAAACCCCCCCAAAAAAACCCAGAAAAGCAAAAATGTAAGTTAAAAAAAAAAAAAAGGCAAGAAAAGCACCTTCTAACTTGAGGCCCTCAAAACCAAAGCCAAAAACCAATGGATTTCATCACTCAATAGCAAAGGTTGAAAATTCTCTATTCCTAACTTTTCACCAGGAAAGATACAGGTTATCCCAACAGGTTTAGGTCAATGCTCCTTCAAGTTTGATACAGATTGCAAAACATGTAAAAGCTGTGTGAATCTGTATTATTTCTGAGCTGATCTACTTAGTTGTATATGGGTAAAAAAATGCCTATCAAAAGGTAAACTTCATTTAAAAAATGTAGAGGAAAATGACATTTCTTTAACCAATTAATCTTTAGTATCTGAAATTTTCGTGGGTGGGTAAGGGGAGCAGGAGACTCAGCAAATTCTTGTTTTGGTAAGTCATCAGTAGGTATTTGCCAAACTAACTAAAATTGGGAGAAAGCAAAGGAGGGGGAAGAGGTAACTGCAGCAAGACGTTTTATAAAATAACTGATGAGCATCTTACATACAATCTGACCTATTTTGCTAATAATGCCTTGGTGAGGGGAAGTGAACAGAAGATCCTAAGAAATTTTAAATAATACAAGATATTTAAAGAAAAGGTACTAAAAAGTTCTACCTGATAGTGATGTTGTAGGAGTGACTGAAGCAACAGGAATCTGAGGCATTGAAGCACTTGAGAATGAATTGTAATTGGCAGTGCTGGGTCCACTGGCACTACTGCTGACTCCACTTGCAATCGGAGGTGCTGTGGTAACTGGAGATCCCTTTTCCCTCACGTTTGGAGAATTCTCCCATGCCTTGCGTGCAGACTCCATCTGCAATAAAATAGACATTTTTATAGCAAAAATTATGCTAATACAGAACTAATATACATATATGCATACATTGATGTATACATATAAACATTTAAATTCTAAATGGAATCTTTCAAAAACCACAAAAATAAAAGATTAAGTCCCTAGGGTTTTCAAACTTTTCACCTGCCCCTTTATCTTTGCTCCTTTACACAAAATTAGGGTGAGATTTAATTGTGTTTCCACGGAGAACTTGTTGATGGCTTTGGGAAACAGATCAGTGAACCATAAAGACACAGCTCCTTATGTCATTTAAACCCAAGTCCCTCTGACTACCAGTGAATAAGGAAAGGCCCCCAGTAAATAACCAACCTTTCCATTCTTTTTCTGGAAGCCAAGGCTTCTCAAATAGCAGAATGGCATCTTGAATGACTACTTCCCACTCATAGTGTTTTTAAAAGGCAATGGAATCAGGTAGGCTTTAGGCCTGGGTGTAGTAGAAATAACGTTTCTAGGTGCAGCCATCTGCCTCTGTGACTCCTGGTTGTAGCTACAGTCTCTAATTCTCTTAAAGGCAGAAATTGGTCTTATTTCAATCTATCTAGAGTAGCAATATTTAGCAATGTTCAGCAGATAAATATTTTAACTTATTTTAAGTGCAATAATTTGAGAAATAGTACATGTTTTACCTTGCCTTCCTTTAAAAACACTCTACTCATAATTTAATCTTTTCTTAGTAATTGTCATCATTGTACATTCAAAATATGACACTTTCATGTTTGAGAAAAGTCTTTTCTTTTTTCAGTTGCTTTGTTGATTCCAATGTGTTTTACTGTAAAATACAATGCTTGATGGGGGAGGCTTAGGAAATTAGCTATAATGCAATTTACTTGTAAGTGAGATTTTGTGATTTAGAGCAATTTGACAGAGTACAATGTCTTTCATACCAGTTTTGTTTTGTTGAGAACACAAATTATTAAATTGTAGCTAATCAACCTTGCAGGATATATAAGCCACATGCTCTTGATTTCATTTCTTAAGCAGCAAAAAATTTTTGAAGTTTCTGTTTTTGGAAATCCCATGAAACAAAAAGTACAATTACTTAACTGTACTAATTTTTTCCCTTGACAAATATTCTATAAATGATGTCCATAATACAGTAAGTCCTCCATTAATGATGTCAACAGGTTCTTGGAAACTGTGACTCTGAGCAAAATATAGTGAAATAATTTTTTTCTCTCAACTTGAGAACAAAATGACACTGAATCAAATGATGTTATTCCGTGACCTACTGTGTATCACTCTGCTTGAGGTCGAAGTTTCCAAGAACTATTTATAATGTTAAGTAAGGACTTACTGCATAACAGAACTTTTTTCATGATTTATATATTACTCAAAGAGAGATGTCAGGAGAAGTAAAAATAAAGAAATCAGAGAAGGTTTTAAACTAACATAACTTCATTTAAATCTGTTTAATTCTAAACGCGTATTATTTCTTCTTAAAATGCTAAAAACACAAGTGAAAGGCAAAGTAAAACAGGTATTCTGAAGAAATGACAGCTGGCTTAAATAATTAAAGATGACGTTATATCTGCTTATGTAAAATTAGATTATTGTCTTGATAGTATAATGGCATATAAATAAGACAAAGTAAGGAACACAGGTTGCAATGGTCATTCAAGTGGAAAGACAACAGCAAAGGCTGAAGAGGAATTAAGAACAGCAATAAGAACTGGGTAAAAACAGGGAATGACACAAAGCAAAGATTGTTTTATAAAATTTTATGGTCTTAAACTTGTATTTGTTAGGCACCTTACAAGGAAGTATGGGAGGGGAGATAAGCAGTTAGGGGGCTGAGGATTCAAGTATTAACATAATGAATTCAGAAGTTAATATTGGCCACATCGCAAAACAAGTTAGTTTTCCACACCCGCTGCTAAAACCTATCAACAGGATTCACTGTCAACCTGTGCTACAGTAGAGGTTAAGGACTTGCCTGCATTATGAACAGTGAACACCAATTAAATCAATAAATGGGCTTTAAAAAAAAAACCCTCAATTCCATGTTTGCACTTTTTTAAACTTTGGGACTAATTCTGAGGTGAAATGACTTAAAAAAACTCTCAAATAACTCAACTGTAAAAAAGTATCAACATAGCTCAAGATCACAAACATAATAGGTGATAAAAACAAGCCAAAACTTCTTGACATAAAAAGTGCTTAAATCACTTTTGCTTCTATTAAAAAATTATCCAACAAAAAAATCAACTCAAAATCTCCAGATGTCAATGACCTTCTGATAAAATATTCCAATCACTACACTGCATTCATTTAACTTACACATGACTTACAAGAAAGACTGAAAACTAGCATTCTTAGCATAATCAGTACTTAGGATTCCAGTAACAAATCATAAAAACATGGAATACTAAACTTGTATTTTTTATGCACTACTAACATATCCAAAAATTATTAAGCTATATTAAGATATCATTTGACATCACTCTATTTCCTCAGCTTGGTATTGTGGCATAACACATAAAATTATAAAAGAATACCAAAGAATACTGTTAATTTTGTCCCCTTGCATGCAATAGGTAAGGACCCTTAGAGATGGAGGTTGTACATACCTTGAAGGTGAGGCTGAAAGTAGTGGGAGGAACTGAAGTTAGGCTGGAGCTCTGTTGTATAGTCTCCCTCTTAGGGAGGGGAAGGGTGTTGGGCAAGGGCACCTGAAAAGGCAGGCAACACATATCACAATCTAACTAACTAGATCTGCTACAAAAGCCCCACTAAAGATCATGCTAATGACTCTATGGGTGGGGTTATTCCTCATCAGAGCCAACAGGAATACCTGATTACTAAGAGCTACACTGTGTTTATAGTAGTTAATTACGAATCTCCTAAAGCTTCTGAAGTGCAATATTATCTGCCTTTTTATACATAAATTAGCAGAGAGTCTGTGCCAAATATAAGGTATATACTTGGAAGGCAGTGCTTCCCATATTTTAATATGTGCATGGATTGCCTGGAGGCGCAGTTAAAATGCAGATTCTGAGCCAGCTGGTCTATGGAAATGCTGCATTTCAAACAAGGTTCCAGGTGCTGCTGGTGGATGAGCCACATTTGGTGTAGCAAAGCTCTAAGGAATGAAGCTTTCACCAGATATGGGGGAGAGGGGGGAGGGGGGAGGGAGGAGGGTGGCTACATGTTTATCAGAAGTATTTAACATGACAGTGAAAATAGAAGAAATTAATTTAGTTCCTGAAATAGTCAATTTTTTAATAACTAGAGTCAAGAACAAAAGTAATCTTGGGAATAAAGTATGAACTACTAGCCCCAACTTACTACACTGAAATTACTTTGCTATAGCAGTGAAATGATTACGGCAAATATTGTTAAAAACATAAAAATAATAGATACTCACTGGCTTTATCTCTTTATTTCCTCTAATTCTCTAGATCTTAGAATTTTACCATGCACTACTACATTGGTTTTTGTTTACTCAGTTGTTCAGGTAAAATGACGAGGATACTTATAGGTTTTAAGATAACCCCTCTGTGATACTATAGACTACCTAGTGGAGATTTGTAATACCTTAGATGACTTAATAGAGATTCTTTTATAAATCCTGAAAGCAGCTGTGTTATAATAATAAAAATGCCACTTGCATTTAAATCTTCAGTGCATTCAAGACACAAAATGACTGCAATATTTGGTAATGCTAGCCAATAAATATCAGTTAAGACCATAAAAAGTGTATTGAGCCTCAATAAAAAAATAAGTTATTTTAAGAATACTTTTCTAAAAAGACACAAGTTCCATATATAAAATGAAACCCCAAAAAGACAAATGAAAGAAAAAAGAACATTTCAAAAGGTCCTAAAATTTTCCCCACACAAGACATTTGCTTTTTACACTGCATTAAATTAAGAATCACCACAATACTTGGCACAAGTAAACAACACGGTGAAACCATTCCTAACTGATGACCATTTATAATGCTCCCTGACCCAAACTAATCTTTCTGCTTTAAATATACCCTGGCTATATTGCTAACAATAAAATGTAGACTATTTCCCTACTATACATAAGAGTGGGTCTCTTGCTTCCAGTAGTTATCAGTGTATAAGTTACTACATCAATTGGCCTTATAGATTACACAGAAACCATCTGGGTAGTAAAAGGCTCATTTGGATATTTTCAGGGATTTTAAGGGTTATAGTAATATTTTCAGAAGGCAGTTTGGCAGAAAGCATCATATACTTTCCTGAAAAAGTACTACCTTAGAAATATTTATATATATATGAATTTTTCTTTTTTGAGTAAGGATCTCACTTTGAGTGCTGGGATAACAGGTATGAGCCACTACACCTCGCCTATGTTTTAGAAATTATATTTTCAGAAGGTAGTATGGCAGAAAGCGTCACATATTTTCTTGAAAAATACTATCTTAGGAATATTCTACATTTTTTTAAATAAGAAAAGACATCACAATTAAAATATAACTAAACTTTATCAAGATGTTACTAATTGACTATGTGATAATCTAGGTAACAACATCAGCACTTAAACTGAAAACAAGTCTTTTTCTCTTTTCCAAGTTTTCTATTATTTCCTACAGGAGTTAGAGAAAGTTAAAAAATATGTATTTAAAACACTCTCAGAAAGGTGGGGGGGGGGGGAGTTGGATAAACCACATCAATCAGCTTCTAGAGAGCTGTCATCACTAAGAAAAAGCGTATGCCTCACTCCTTTCTATTTCTTTTCCTCAGCTACATGTTACCTTTAGCTGAACTACAAAAATTGGATTAAGTGACCCCTAATGCAGCTCACCTTTCTAAAATTCCATATACTTGATGCTAGAAGGAAGAATAGAAAGCATAGGAAAAAAAGTAAGAATATAAAAATAAAGACTTTTATACTCAAAATGATAAAGTCCTTTGTCAGACACCTTTAAATGCTTATCTGTAAAGGATATTTTTTAAAAGGATGATCAACATTTTAGTTTGACAGCCTTTGCTCATTACAGAGGACTGTATTTTAAAAAGAGAGCTAACCAAATTTCCACCATACTTGGCATCAAAACAAGGACCACACAAGTAACTTCTAAAATGTTCTAAATAACTCTGCGTGTTCATGGCAAGTTACCTCATATTTTCATCTGTCAGTAAGTGAGGTAAGCAAAATTATGGGCTATACTCACTTTTAACACATCTTGAATAACATGGTTGTTCTGGAAAACTAGGGCTTAATTCACAACATGATTTAACATCACCTTATATTAGAGTTTCTGACAATTAACATACACATTATAGCTCAATCTTCACCACAGGAATGTTGCTGTTAAGTATATATTTTTTAAGTAAAAAATATCTGATTTTTTGGAAACACTCTAATTGTCTTATTGTCTTAAATCAGTTGGGTTCCACTGCATTACAAAAAGATTTCACTTAAGAACAAAATCACCAACCAAATAAAATGCTGAATTGGTAAAATGTAAGAGCTAAAAAAATTCTTACTAAAACTGGGTTAACAGGATTAGTACTTATGAAATCAAGCCTAAGCACCACAAACACTGGCTGTGAACACTGAAAGCTGAGGGCTTTCAGAGAAAAAACAAAAAAGCCAGTTTTGAATATTTTTGCTAATTATACTACAGTGTTCCTAAACATAAATCTAATACCAACTATAGTAAATAAAACATAAAAAGATGCACCAGATAACAGCCAAGTTCCTATCCAAACAACACATCTCAAATTGATTACTTACATTATTAACCAAAGTATCTTCCATCTTTGCATTATTAGTAGCCACAGTGTTAGGCAGAGAAGAAGAAGGTGTAGTATAGTCTGTTACAGACTCCTGTGGATCAGTAATAGAAAGAAATACGTTTAAACGGAATTAATGCTCACTTTCTAATGACAGTTCTATAGTTGTAAAGTTGTTCTGGAAGAAATAAGAAGACAGCTGTCTTTAAGAATCAACTCACTTAAATCTTAATTTATCAACTAATAGTGAGCTAATACAACATGGACTCACCACCAAAATGATTACATTTCAACTACTACTGAATTCCTGTATATTTTTAAAAATGCAATAATGCATAAGAGGTTGTCAACAGTACCAAATATTCATTTTTGTAGGTTATTAAAATAATTTTGTATGTGGAAGCAAACATCAAGGTCTTAGTTATCTCAATTAATTAGGTTTTAGGGTTCACTCCTTGTTTAACTGTCACAAATCTCATTTTTAAACGTGGCAGAACAGGCCAGGTGTGGTGGCTTATGCCTATAATTCCAGCACTTTGGGAGGTTGAAGCCAGAGGATTGTCTGAGCCTAGGAGTTTGAGATCAGCCTGGGCAACATGGCAAGACCTCATCTCTACAATAAAAACAAACAAACAAACAAACAAACATGGCAGAGTTAGACCACAAGAGTTACCACTTACACAAATCAGTGTGTGGTACTTAAAAAGAAACAAACACCCAAATAATATGAAACATTATACTTATCTTTTTTCTCAGAGAGTGTGTCCTGGAGAGAACACAAGATGGCAGATATAAACTTGCTGTTCCCACAAGTGTCAGTTACCATGGTCACTCAACATATCTTGCCTTACTGAGTAGTTTTTAAAACATACGTGCTTAATCCAATGTAGCCCATAAATGCAAGGCAGCATTCTCTAGCTCAACCAACCAAACAGTGATTTGTCCCAACCATGAAAGAAGACTGACTGACTACAGTGGAGTTACTAAAAGACTGCTTCATTTCCTGACATCATACTCTTATCAGCAGAGGAGATAAAGCTCCACTGCAATTCTATTAGTGTACTAATAAGGCCCAGTGCAGTGGCTCACATCTGTAATCTCAGCACTTTGAGAGGATCACTTGAGGCCAGGAGTTTGAGACCAACCTAGGCAACACATCAAGACCTCGTCTACTAAAAAATAAAATAAAATAAATTAGCTGAGCATGGTGGCATGCATCATACTCTGGAGGCTGAGGTGTGAGGCTCGCATGAGCCCAGAAGGTAGAGGCTGCAATGAACCATTATCATGCCACTGCATTCCAGCCTGGTCAACCGAGCAAGACATTGGCTCAATTAAAACAAAACAAAACAAAACAAAACAACCCACCCTAAATAAATGTAATACAAAACCATATTCCAAAGCCTATAAACCAAATGAAAATTCTGTGTAAACTTTTTTTTCACTTTAAGCTACTCTAACAGTCCAGAAATAAAAGTAGAGAAAATTTCCACAAAAATACAACTTATTGTAAAGGACTTCTTTAGTTCACATACACAAACCATGAAATAAAATCTTCTCTGTAGAAATAATAGCTAAGTAGTCTATAGAACTGTGCACCCTCAGGAAAAAAAAAAAAAAGGAAGCCGTTGCAGTTTTTCCCATTCGTTTTTGACATGGTTTGCATCTGCTGAACTTGCGGTCACTGCACGCTGCTTACCTTTGCATTCGTGCCGTACTCTGCAGATGACACTGAGATCATTGTTCCTATTTCAGCAGATATTTCTGAGACTGCTTTGGTTTCCTTTGCTGTAACAGGATCTGTGCTTCTGACTGCAGCTGGGCTCGACTTCTCTTGTCCTTCTGGCTCTACCTGTTGGGCATCTTTAACTTTTCTATTTTTTAATGAACGTTCCTTTCCAATGGGACCAGGTTTATGTTCTTTGTTTTCTACTGGACTCAAATCTGGAAGCTGAAGTCAAATGTTTATGACAAAAAGTCATTATGGTCAAAGATATTCATCAGAAACTAAATTCAACTTTAAAACTGTTACTACTTGCTCTTCACAGGTGTCAGTGGTTGTGTCAGCAGCTTTCAAAACTTTGGTCCGGATTATTAACTGTTTTTTACCTTCTGAGCTTTGATGGGTCCAGCGCGGGGCTGCTTCTGCCGCTGTTCTTTAGGTTCAGGTGTTTTGTCAGCTGGTTTTTCTGAGAGCACAGGAACAACTTCATTTTCATTCCCATTTGAAGCTGGCGCACCAAACTGAATTGTGTCAATACCAATTTCCACTCCACTTTCTTGACCATTCTTTGTTCCCTAGTAAAAGAATATTTAAAAACTTGTTTTCAAAGCAGATAGAGCTCAGATCTGACAGAATGACTTATGTAGCACTACATATTCTTAAAGTGTACAACAGAAGGTGCAAAGCAATCTACATATTAACTGACATTATCTTTTAAGAGAACTTTCCTTAATCATCCTTCATCTGTACTGGAAAACAATTGATAAAATGAAAACTAGGACAAGACTTAACTTTTTAAAGTCCTAGCTCTTATGAGCGTGATCATGGGCAAATCACAGCCTCAAGCTGTTTCACCATTAAAACAAACGTAAAGCAACAAACACATGAAAACACCATCACAAACAGATGAATGACTAGGAAACAAAAGATAGTATTACCAGTGTCCCCTACTTCAAAGGAAGTCTGCATTGAAAATAAAAATTTAAAATATATATTAAAGAGGCTGGGCATGGTGGCTCACGCCTATAATCCAGCGTCAAGGCAGGGGATTGCGTGAGCCTAGGAGTTTGAGACCAGTCAGGACAACATTGCAAGACCTCGTCTCTACAAAAAATAGAAAAATTAGCTGGATATGGTGGCACACACCCATAGTCCCAGCTACACAAGGGGCTGAGGAGGAAGGATCACCTGAGCCCAAGAGGTTGAAGCTTCAGTGAGCTGTGATTCTGCTGCTGCATTCAAGCAGTCTGAGTCACAGAGATCCTAACTCAAAAAAAAGTACATAAGAACTCTGTGACTGGTAACATAGTGTACACACCTAAGGAATCAATCTGCCAGTTAAACAGCTAATTTACTGAGTGCCTATTTTGTGCTAGTCAAATGTTAGCATCAATGTAACTTGCAGAGCTAGCATTCTATTGAGTGTAAAAAAGACCTGAAAAGTCAGATAAGAGACATACAAAAACAAAATAGGGTTAAGAGATTAGCTAACTTTAGACTGACAGAGAAAGCCACTGAGGACACACTGACACTGGATCTAAAAGATAGGATCAGTAGAAAGTACTTCAGGAAGAGCACACACCTAGTGTAAATGTCAAGAACAAAAAAAGGTTATTAAGGATGAAGCATATCAGGTATGGGGAACAGTGGTAGAAGAAAGGCAGGAAGTTAGCTGACTCAGGGGCTTTGTTACAACAATTAAACTTTACATAAACAAAAAACTAAGGACAAAGTTCAACGACAGTCTTTGACCTAGTAACTGAATCACCACTTCATATCATTTTTGGTATTCTTAAACCTAACTTCAGGTAGTAACTGATCATGTTATTTCTATGCATTTATTTATTTTTTGAGTCCGGGTCTCACTGCCACCCAGGCTGGAGTGCGGTGGCATAATCATGGCTCACTACAGCCTCGACCTCTTCAGTTCAGGCAATCTCTCCACCTCAGTCTACCGAGTAGCTTGGGACTATAGGTGCGTGCCACCACTTCCAGCTAATTTTTTTATTTTTGTAGAGATGAGGTCTTGTTATGTTGCCTAGGCTGGTCCTAAACTCCTGGGCTCAAGCAGTTCTCTCGTCTCAGCCCCCCAAAGTGCTGGGATTATAGGCATGAGTCACTATGCTCAGCCATAAAGTTATTTCTAACAGGGTAATAATGTTAAAAGTATGAACAAGGCATGTAATGCAGATTTATTTTTAATATCTAGCCAGGTGCAGTGGCTCATGCCTGTAATCCCAACACTTTGGGAAGCTGAGGCAAGAGGCCTGATTCAGCCCAGGAGTTCAAGACTCCCAGGCAACACAAGACTATATGCCTTTACGAAAAATACAAAAATCAGCCAAGTGTGGTAGCATGCATCTGTAGTCCAAGTTACTAGGACAGTTGGATGGATCCTTCGGGTCAAGGTTGCCGTGAGCTGTGATCATGCTACTGTACTCCAGCCTGGGAAACAGAGTGAGACTTTAAATCAAAAACAAAACAAAACAAAAACCCCACAAAATAACCAACGAATCACTTTCAAATATAGGCACACACTGCACATTGGTGATGTTTCCTCAATGATATCCCACATATACAAAGGTGGTCCCATAAGATTATAATACTACATTTTTACTGTATTTTTTCCTATGTTTAGATACACAAATACTTACCATCGTGTTATAACTACCTACAGTATTTAGTACAGAAACATGCTGTATATGTTTGTAGCCTAAGAGTTACAGGCTATAACATACAGTCTAGATATACAGTAGGCCGTATCATCTAAGTTTGTGTAAGTATGTCCTAACATGTTCACACAGCTTTTTTCTCAGAATGTATCCTCAATGTTAAACATGTGACTGTATAGGCAAATATTACGATGTCAATTAGAATAAAAATTTCTATTTGCTTTAGTCATTGTTGAAATTCCACAATCAGTTAAGAATAAATGTAGAGTTAGTGTAAGAAGAGCAAAATGCTGTGGTAGTCATCCCTCATCCCATTTTCCCTTAAATTCACTCTAACCAGGCTTTCGTCCCTACTACTCCCTCAGCACTGTTTTATTAGTCATCACCTGTCAACGGAGCACCTATTTTCCTTGACCTATAGCAGCATCTGAGACAGCTGATCCTTCACTTCAGACAGAACTTTGCTTTCACTTGCCTTTCAGGACACTTAGCTTGCCTTTCTAAACACTTAGCTTCTCTCTCTTCCACATTTCCTGGAATTGGAAAGCCCCAAGACAATTTTCAATTTTACGCTCATAACTCATTCTCCCTTGGTGACCTCAAATAACCCCATTCACTTTAAACTTTCAAATTCTTATCTTCAAGCTATTTAATAAATTATCTCTTATGAACTAGACTCATACTAGTTCATATTTGGTATTTCCAATCAGATGTATAATAAATACCTTAAATTTAACATGACCCAAACTGAACTCCTTGTCTTCTCCCCAAATCCTGATCCATTTATAGCTTCCCAATCTCAATTAACTGGAATTCCATCCTTCCTATTGCTTAAGCCAAAAACTTTAGGGCTAATTTTTACTCTTCTGTCTCACTTCACACCCCACATTTTAATTCATCAAGTTTCCTCAGATTAATCTTCAAATACCCAGAAACCAACCATTTCTCATGACCTTTAATGCCACTTCCCTAGTTTAAGTTATTATCATCTGATTGTTGTGATAGCATCCTAACTTCTACTCTTGCCCCACACAGACTGTTCTTAGCAGACCACACAGAATATTGAAAACTCAGATCCTAATAATCCTTTGTTTAAAACCCTGAACATCTTCGTACCTCATCCAAAGGCCCTAGAGGATTCACCCACTATTACCTCTCCAACTGCATCTATGCTCTCTATCTTGTACCTCACTCCAGCCACATGGGCCTCTTGGAACTTTCTCAAACACACCAGGAATGCTCCTATCTCATGGCTTTTGTATTTGCTATTATCTGAACCTGGAATTCACTTTTTCTCAGACACCTGAAGAGCATGCTCTCCTATCTCCTTCAAATCCTTGACTCAAATGTCTTCTAAGCAGGCTCTTCTGGCCACCCCATACTAAATTGCCTCCATGCCCCTTGGGAAATTCCTTATGCCCCTTCCCTGCTTTGCTTTTCTAATCAGCACTGATCACTATCATACTACATATGCACTTCACTGTTGGTTCCCTCTCACACTACAAAGGAAGCCCCAGGAGGGCAGAGTTTGTCTGTTTTTAGTCCCAGTTTTGTAAGCCCACAGGCTAGAACACTGTCTAGTACACTGCAAGTGTTTAACAAACACTTGTTCAATGAATAGTCATTGACCTTAATAGTCATTTACAGTATCATGTAGGTTTAAGAAATTATGTTGGAACAACTTCCTATAAAGAGTTTCTAAATAGTTACACCATTTAATTATTCACGCAGAAACATGGGAGAAAAGTCCAGAACACAGTTACTGCACTTATATTTTCTGTACCATAAGGTCTTTTCTAGAATAAAAACAAATGTTTAATGTCTAAAAGTGAGAAGCAGCTTATTGAGGTAATGGTCTAGTATCAATAGGATCCCTTGGGAACTTGACCTCAATCCAGACCTAAAAACTCTGGTCATGGGCTCAGTGACCTGTTTTAAGCAACTTGCAGGTAGTTCTGAGGCACATTAAAGTTTTAAGGAAACTCTGCCACACTAATCCCATTAATGTCATTAAGCCTATTCCTACCTCCGATGAAGCAGCTGATCCAAACGATGTTAAGGGCTTATTCCATGCACTGACTGAAGGTGGTTGTGGTGGACTAATGGGACCTACTGAAAAGAAGAAGCCATAGGAAATATGATCATTAAAATTTGGAGCCTAATTATCACTAACCCATTTAACCCTTTCTCTTAATCTCATTTTGATTAGCTGTTACTAACCAGACAATAAAACAATGACTTTTCACATGACAGATTCTTTCACACCAAAATACAAGCATACCCCAGAGATATCGTGGGCTCTGTACAGAACAACGCAATAAAGTATCACAATAAAGCCAGCCTCATCAATTTTCTGGTTTCCTAGTACACATAAAAGTTACACTAGGCTATAGTCTCCTAAGTATGCAATAGCACTGTCTACAAAATATGCACATACTTAAAAATGCTGTATTGCTAAAAAGAAAAAAAAGCTAACAATCATCTGAGCCTTCAGTGAGTCATAATCTTTTTGCTGATGGAGGGTCTTGCCTGCTGGTTGCTGAAGGCTGGCATGGCCGTGACAATTTCTTAAAATAAGACAACAATGAGGTTTGTTGCATCGAGTGACTCTTCCTTTCATGAAAAATTCCTCTGTAACATGTGATGTTGTTTGACATTTTACCCACAGATAACTTTTTTTTTTTGAGTTGGAGTCTTACTCTGTTGCCCAGGTTGGAGTGCAGTGCCACGCTCACAGCCACCCCAGCATCAACCTGCTGGGCTCCGGTGATCCTTCTGCCTCAGTCTTCCAAGCAGCCAGAAATACAAACACATGCTACCATGCCCTGCTAATTTTTGATGTATCGTAGAGACAAGGTCTTGCTAAGCTGCTGGGGCTGGTCTCAAACCCATGGGCTCAGGCAATCCACTCACCTCGGCCTCCCAAAGTGCTGGAATTACAGGCTGAGTCACTGAGCCCGGCCCACAGATAACTTTTATCAAAATTGGAGTCAATTCTCTCAAACCCCTTTGCTACTTTATTAACTAAGTTTATGTAACATTCTAAATCCTGTGTTTCATTTCAACAACGTCCACCACATATTCACCAGTAGTAGATTCCATCTCAAGAAACCATTCATAAGAAGCAACTCCTCATCTGTTCAAGTTCTAGCATGAGATTGCAGCATTTCATTACACCTTCAGGCTCCACTTCTACTTCTAGTTCACTTGCCATTCCCACTACTCCACTGAAGTCCTGAACCTCTCAGAGCCATCCATCAGAGTTGGAATAACTTTTTCCTAACTCCTATTAATGTTTAATTCTGACTTCCTCCCATAATCACAGATGTTCTTAATGGCAACTAGAATGGTGAATTCTTTTCATGAGGCTTTCAATTTACTTCGCCGAGATCTATCAGAGGTACCACACTATCTATGGAAGCTAAGTCTTACAAAATGCATTTCTGAAATAAGATTTGAAAATCAAAATGACTCCTTCATCCATGGGTTGAAGAATGGATGTCGTGCTAGTAGACACAAAAACACCCTTCAATTCCTTGTACATTGCCATCACAGGCCTTGCACAGCCTATACGCACTGTCGATGAACAGTATTAATTTGAAAGGAATCGTTTCTCCTGAACAGGTCTCAACAATGGGCATAAAATATTCAGTATACTATATTGTAAACAGATGTGCTGTCATCCAAGTTTTCTTGTTCTATGACCACAGCACAGGTAGAATAGATTTATTATAATTTTTAAGGACCCTAGGATCTTCAAAAATAGTAAATAAGCACTCCCTTCAGCTTAAAGTTCCCAGCCATCAGTCCCTAACAAGTCAGCCTGCCAAATGAAGCTTTGAAGCCCAGCATTGACTTCTCTCTACCTATGAAAGTTCTAGATGGCTTTTTCCCAACAGAAGGCTGTTTCACCTACATCAAAAATCCGTTCAGGGCAACCCCCTTTCTCAATGATCTCAGCTAGATCTCCTGGGTAATTTGCTGCAGCTTCTTCATCAACACTTGCTTCACCTTGGCAGGTGATCGAGATGGCTTCTTTTCTTAAACCTCTGCTAGCTTCCAACTTTCTTCCTGCAGCTTCCTCCCCTCTCTTAGTCTTCATAGAATCAAGAGTTAGGGCCTTGCTCTGGATGAGGCTCTAGCTTAAGGGAATGCTGCGGCTGGCTTGATCTATACAGACCACTCAAACTTTCTCCATATCCATGCAGATGTCCTTATCGATAAGGCTGTTTTGCTTTCTGATCAGTGTGGGTTCACTGGAGTGGCACTTTTCACTTCCTTCAAGAACTTTTCCTTTGTATTACAATTTGGCTACCTTGTGCAAAAGGCCTTTTTTGGGGGTTATTCTGGCTTTTATCACACCTTTGTTACTAAGCTTAATCATTGCTAGGTTTTGGTTTAATATGAAAGGTGTGAGACTATTCCCTTTATCTGAACACATACAAGCCACTGTATGGTTATTAACTAGCCTAACTTCAATACTGTTGAATGAGAATAGGGAGGCCAGAGGCAAGGAAGAGAGAAGGGGAAGGGCTGTTCAGTGGAACAGTCAGAACACATAATAACAACCACATATTAAGCTTACCATCTTTAAAAATTTTTTCAAAACAAGGTCACACTCTATTGCCCAGGCTGGAGTACAGTGGTGTGACAGTAACTCACTGTAGCCTCATACTCAGGAGGTCCTTTAACGCCAGCCTCTTGAGTGGCCAGGACTATAGGTACTCAGTGAGTACCACCACACCTGACTAAAAAAAAAAAGGTTTTTGCAGTGACATAGTCTCACTATATTGCCCAGGCTGGTCTCCAACTTCTCACCTGAATCCTCCCCAAGTGCTGGGATTATAAGCAAAAGCCACTGTGCCCAGCCAAATTTGCTTATTTGGGTGTAGTTCGTGTCACCCCAAACCAATTACAATAGTAACATAAAAATCATTGTCTAGAGACCACCATAACAGAATAATAATGAAAATATTTGACATACTGTGAGAGAATTACCAAAATGTAACACAGAACATGAAGTAAGCACATGTGGTTAGAAAAATGACACTGATAGACTGGGGTTGCCATGAACCTTCTTCAATCTGCAAAAAATGCAGTACCTGCAAAGTACAATAAAACGGGGGTATGCATGTAAAAGTCCCCTCAAATATTACCTGTTATTTTTTATCACTACAAAATTGTTCCCATAAAAAGAGGTTGTTAAACATATTTTAGAAACAATTTTACAGTCCATGCCACCCCTCCCACCCCTCCCTTCTCTGCTGCACACTTACATTTCTTGGAAATGTCATTCAGCACAGCTGTTGGAGCCACCTTGTTATCCCATAATTCAGCTGTTAGAGTGCCATGTGATTGCGGGGTCTGAATGGATTTTCCTGTGGTTACATAATCTGTGCCATTAGGAGTCTGAGCTGCAGGTAGCCGAATTGAAGGGGGGGGCTGTTTTGAAGACTGTGTTGTAGTCTGTAGTGGGTTCTGGACTGGTTTGTGGGTCTGTGCCTGAGTCTGGGCTGAGGCAGTAGAGGCTAGAGACGGAGTTGGGGCTGGGCCTGAAGCTGAGGCTGGAGCAAGTGGGACTGAGGCGGCTGGGGCTGAGGCTGGAGCAGCTGGTGCCGAGATGACAGGGGCAGCTGGCGCAGAGACTGCTGGGGCTGGGGTGGGAGCGGAAGCGGATGCTAGGGCCGAAGCAAGGATGGGAATCGAGGCTGAGGCAAGAATGGGGACAGAGGCTGAGGTCGAAACAGAGGCAAGGATGGGGGTTGGAGCTGGGGCTGAAGCTGAAGAAGTTGTGGCTGTAGCTGATGCACAGGCTGAAACTGGAGCTGAGGTTGAGGCCGAAACTGGAGCTGAGGTGGAGGTCGGAACTGGAACTGAGGCGGAGGCTGGAACTGGAACTGAGGCGGAGGCCAGAATTGGAGCTGAGGAGGCTGGAACTGGAGCTGAGGGTGAAGGTGGGGCAGGAGCTGAGGCTGGAGACTGTGCCTGCTGGGTCCCGGTCGCCTGTTTTTTGGCAAATCTTGGAGGAAGCTTAGACGTCTGATTTCTTCCTTTTTCATTTGCATTCTTTTTGTTCCAGACCTTGACAAATTGTTAGGAATCATTTTTGTCAGTAACGCCGTTGAAAGCAGCAGTTCATAAATGTAATTTCTAATAAAACTAACTACTAGCTCTTTTGCTTTTCAAGATAGGTACTCAGAGTAAAAATGTCAAGGCTGCTAAGGCGATGTCAAGATGATAGAGGAGAAAGACAAATATGTATCCACTGAACAGCCCTTCCCCCTTCTCTCTCCCTTGCCTCTGGCCTCCCTATTCTCTGACACTCAACAGTACTGAAATTAGGCCAGTTAATAATTATACGTGCTCAGATAAAGGGAACAGTCTCACACCTTGCACATTAAATCAAAATCTAGCAATGATTCAGCTTCGTAAGAAAGGTGTGTTGAAAGCCAGAATAGCCCGAAAGTTAGGCCTTTTGCACAAGTTAGTCAAATTGTGAATGCAAAAGGAAAGTTTTGGGCTCAGGCAATCCTTCCACAATTAAAGTCAATTGGCAGTAAAACCTTCCCGGAGGTGACAAAAGGCTACTTGTGTTCACTCAACTTTTGTTTGCCACACAGACATAAATTGGAAGAGTGTGGCTGCCACATCATGCTCTACAAGGTATCTGCACGACTTAAACAACCTTGGAAAGCACAAGGTTTCAAGAGTTGTATTAAACTCAATAATTAACCTTGATTCACACTGTACATTTAAGTGAACGAATTCAGATTACAATAGGAACTTTTATAGGCTAAGAATCTGCTATCTACTGGCTTGTGGTATTTGTGTTCCTTAGATTTCCAAGATAATTTATAAAACCAACTCAAATCTGCTGTGGGGCAACTAAGGTGACCATATAATATGTTGTTAAAGTAAAGAAGTCTGATCTAAGGCATATAGTGAGCCGCAGTGATTATACATTCGATTTAAAATTTTTACCTCAGTTCTGGTTAAAACAGTTTAAAGTTGTGAAGATGATGGCACCCTCAATATTTGAATAATAAATACAGCCTTGGCTTTACAAGTAGATAAAACTTTGACCTTTTGCTAACATACTTTAGGTAACAATCTAAGTAAAGCAATAAACTGAAGTAAGTTTTAAACCTGTATGACTTGCTCTTCCTTCTTTCGCCTTTCCTCATCTTGTAAACGTTTTTGTTGTTTTTTGGATACCACTTCAGTAAAACCATCATCATTCAAGTTTGACTGGGGATCTTCAACTACTGTTACTTCAGGATGATCATCAATTATAACAACACCTGTGGGAGTGGAAAAAGATATGAAATAATATTTTCTTTTTCTCAAATGAAGATGCACACGTTTGGTCCAGTAGTGCTTAAAAAAAAAAAAAAAAGACTAGCTAAAGACCTAGTTCTTATAACTTACACTATTTCCCACTTTATATTATGGCCATGCATTGTATAATATCTGAAAAGACTTCACAGACTTATGAAAGTTTCCATAAACAAGGTTAAAAATAAAAGTCCTAAAATTATCTGTGTTGAAGGATATAGGTCTTTGGAGGGTTTTTTCCTCAAGCAATATGAGAGGTAATGCCTAGGGGGTGTTAAAAAAAAAAAATCAAAATTATCCTATGATGTAACCTCTACGCCTCAGCCTCAAGTCTGTATATTAAAAATCTACAAAGTACTTTACCTCATTTGCACCTACCCATTCTAAGAGGATGTTTCCCTGTGTCAAAAAATGAAATAAGCCCTGAGAAGCCAATTTGTTAAGAGGTGACCAGCCTTGCTGGTCTTATGATTCTTAATTGTTTTACTTTATGTAGTTCCTTGTCTACAATGTGCAGTTGTTAAAAACAAATGAAAAATATGTGAAAGTTCCATATGAATGTGAAGCACATAGATGAACACACATCAGAATCACCTAGTTGCTGAATAACTCAAGATCAATTTTCAACTTACTGTCCAACTTAACATTATAGCTACTTTAAAATTATCTTACATGTCACTGAGTATAAGATACCTAAATCAATATTTCAATTGATTATTCAATTAAATTAATTCAGGAGATGTGATTTTTAGTTACAGGTATAATGTCTGTACAGTAAGTAACAACATCAAGAAACAGAGACCAGGCATGGTGGCCCAGGCCTGTAATCCCAGCACTTTCGGAGGCTGAGGCAGCATTGTTTGAGCCCAGAAGTTTGAGACCAGCCTGGGTAACATAGTAAAACCTCGCTTCTACAAAAAAAAAAAACAAGCCCGGTGTGGTGGTATGTGCCTGTATTACCAGCTACTCAGGAAGCTGAGGAGAGTGGATCCCTTCAGCCCAGAAGGACAAGGACGCAGTAAGCCCTGATTATACCACTGTATTCCAGTCTGGGCCACAGAGGGAGACCCTGACTCAAAAAAAAAAAAAAAAAAAAGTAAAGCAATTCAAGTAAATTACCGTTTCAAATATATGATTTAATTAGGAAATACACATATAATAAAAATGGTGATTTTTCTTGGGAATGATAGTAACAATTCAGGATGGTGATACTTTTGAGACATGGTAGAGTTTATGATCAGAAAGAGATACTACAAACAATTCTTTTTAATTAATACTTAATGTAGAGACTGAGAGAGGAAATGAAAAATGAACACTAAGACTGACTGGCTTTTACTCTTTAGAAACCAGTTACTGGCCAGGCATCGTGGCTCATACTTGTAATCCCAGTATTTTGAGAGGCAGAGGCAAAAGGACTGCCATGAGCCTGGGCAACCTGGCAGGACTTTGTCTCTATAACAAATTTTTAGAATTAGCCAGGTGTGGTGGTACACACCTGTAGTTCCAGCTACTTGGAAGGCTGAGGCGGAAGGATCGCCTGAGCCCAGAAGGTTGAGGCTGCGGTAGCTGTGAGTGTGCCACTACTTTCTAGCCTAGGCAACAGAGTGAGACTCCTACTTAAAAACAAGAAACAAAAACCAAACCAAACCAAAACAAAATACCATTACTGTTATTCTGTTTTTCTAATAAAAACTAGATTTTAAAAGAAATAACTGATTCTGATTTACTTAAGACACTTCTACTTGTGTTTAAAATCCTTTAAAAACATTATTAGCTCTGTAAAACAGAGCACATGCTCATTTCCATGAGAGGTCTAGGTCAGACATTTCAAAGGATGTCATGGGCACATTATTTCAGACTAGTGGAGAGACTGCATAATAACTCTAAATGCATCTCAGTTTTTTTTTTTACCTACACTAAAAAAGTACATGTAGAGCCTACCTCCAGAGCGATACCATCACCATTTCAACTTCCTTGGTTCACCCCACTACATCAGCGTTTATGGAGATCCCAACACTACTTTCAGCTTGTTTCCCATGCCTATTCTTATCTGATACTTTTTAACATTGTGGGCTAAAGAGATGTTACTTAACCAACGTTACCAGGAAAACCTAAAAATAAGTAACTATGAAATATAACTTTAATGACTTGATATAGCTTAATTTCTATCATAACTTCAGAAAATACAGAGTTTTTAATCTTTTAATATTACACCTTAATCTAATAATATTATACTATGGGAAATTTTGATTCCAAAAGTTCTTTAAAGAAGGAAAGTTGGTAAAAAAGTATTTGGGGAAATAAGTTTGCCATGTTTTGTGGACTTTTCATAATCTTCACTTGTCATTTTTCCCAAATTCTGTGTTTGGATGAATGCTAATCTCCCTAGGACTTAAAACTTTAGCACTATTTACATTTTGGGCTGGCTGTCCTGTGTATTATAGGATATTTAGTAGTCAGTATCCCACCCACAAGATGGCAGTAGCACCCTACCTCCAGTTGTGACAACCAAAAATGTCTCCAGAGATTGCCAAATATCCTGAGTGCAAAACTAAAAGTTTCTAAACTGCTGCGTCTCACTACCAGACTATGACTTAGCAGGTCTGAGGTAAGGCATGAGAATTTGCATTTCTCATAAATTTCCACATGCTGCTGATGATCACACTTGGAGAAACAGCAGTGAGACGCAGCAGTCTGCTTTAACAAGTTTACCAGGTGATTCTGACGCACACTAAAGTTTGAGAACTTTTTAGGATTTATATGGAAAATACATAACTGATGTTATTTTCATGTTTAGAAACTTTTAGTTAGATTACTTGGAGTGGTATTCTCAACAGGAGCGATTTTGCACTCAGGATATTTGGCAATCTCTGGAGACGTTTTTGGTTGTCACAACTGAAGGTAGGGTGCTATTGCCCATCTTGTAGGTAGGGATACTGACTACTAAATATCCTACAATACACAGGACAGAAACAACCAGAAACTGGGCCCAAATCAGTTTTTTATATATATATATGTATAAACACACATACATACATGTATACACATATACATATATATATAAAACCATTAAGCAGATTTAAAAACCCTCACCTACATCTCCAATACTGTAATTAAAGTACCTAACTTAACTTTTCCATTACTACCTGGTCCTAACTTACTAATCTCTCAGTTTTATTCAGTCTCATGAGAATGAATAGCAAATAGCCCTATTTAATTATCTTTAATGAAAATTTTATTAAGAATTCAAAGCTATGCTAAAAACTGGTAATATTTCAGTTTAAGCTAAGTTAGTTAGTGTTTCATAATCAGCTGCTATGTATACCTTGAATATTCAACTCTTTCCTTTTTAGAAGATTTCTTTACTTATGGCATTTACCTTTTAAAATGTAACATAAATAAATGAAATGAAGTGAAAGAATCCTAAGACATACTTGCATAGTTGTTGAGATCAAACTGTGATAGGGCATCCACTTTCTCCTTGGGTTTTCTGGGACCTGGTTTAGGGTCTTCTCTTTTTTTCCCGGTAGAATCTTTGGTGTTCTTCTGTCCTGTGCCATTAGGTGCTCCTTCCTGGTGTGCAGAACTGCCATTGGCAAGATCAACACCAGCAGTGCCTGCAGACTGGTCATCAAATGGCCTACAAAAAAATAACTTGATATATTACTACCTCCACATACCCGAACAAAGAAATACACTCTTAGTGGTAGTTTCTAATTCAACCTAAGATGCAATAGCACTGGACAGAAGACCCTAACTCTAATATGAAACAAGGCTTAGTGACTTTCACTGAATACAATATCTCACTAAAACTGAGCTTCTCAATAAAGTAGCACAGTTCCTTAGAGTTCATTCTAGTAATTAAATTCTAGAATTCTAATGGTCCCGTGAAGGTTCTTATTGTTTCTATTTGTCTATCAAATTATAGAGGGGCTAATTAACATTGCTTATAGTAGAAAATCTGTGAGTCAAGCAAGTTTAAAGTATTCACAAGTTGATGCCCTCCAAAAGTGGGCAGCATGTGAAAATATAATTTTAGGACTGGATGCAGTGGCATAGGACTATAATCTTAGTTGTGTGGGAAGCTGCAGTGGGAGGACAGCTTAGAGCCAGGAGTTCAAGATCAGCCTGGGCAACACAGTAAGACCCCATCTCTACAACCCCCGCCCAAATTAGCCAGGTATGATGGTGCACACCTGTAGTCCCAACTATGTGGGAGGCTGAGGCTGGAGAATTGCCTAAGCCCAGGAGGTCAAGGCTGCAGTGAGCCTTGATCCTGCCACTGCACTCCAGCCTAGGCCACAGAATGAGATTCTGACTCAAAAAACCAACCAAACAAAAAACAATTTAAAGAAGCATTCTAAGTTTACACTATGCATTATTTTAAAAGTTCAATCAGGCCTTTGTCCTTCGCCCATGCCCGCCACAGCCTGTTCGCGTTGACTGACCAGAGTCCGCAAATGTTCTGCAAGGAACCCGTCCAGACCGCCCTGACCTCAGCTTTCTATCCTTTGAAAATACTAAGAATAATGTCCCTGCATCAATTTTTACTAGAGCCAATCACTTGCCAAGCCTGGAATAGGGACCGTACCCAGATTGCCCTTTAGCCCCAATAATCATGAAGTGCACACCTATAAGAAAAATGGGAGCCAGTGGGTGAAAGCTCATGAACTCAAGGAGCACAACGGACACATTACAGGTAATGACTGGGCTCCCAAGAGCAACCGCATCATCACTTGTGGAGCAGACTGCAATGCCTATGTCTGGAGTCAGAAAGATGGTGTCTGGAAGCCAACCTTGGTGATTCTGAGAATTAATTGCACAGCCACTTTTGTGAAGTGGTCCCTCCTAGACAACAAATTCGCTGTGGGAAGTGGAGCAAGACTCATTTCTGTTTGTTACTTCGAGACTGAAAATGACTGGAGGGTAAGCAAGCACATAAAAAAGCCAATTCGATCCACAGTCCTCAGCTTGGATTGGCACCCCAACAATGTATTGCTGGCAGCAAGATCATGTGAATTCAAATGCAGTGTTTTCTGCCTACATTAAAGAAGTGGATAAGAAGCCAGCACACCATGGGGCAGCAAGATGTCTTTTGGTCAGCTGATGTCAGAGTTTGGTGGCAGTGGCACTGGTGGCTGGGTCCATGGGGTCAGCTTCTCTGCCAGCGGGAGCCACCAGGCCTGGGTCAGCAACAGCCTGTGTCTGTTGCTGATGCTTCAAAAAGTGTGCAGGTCTCAATTCTGAAGACAGAGTTCCTGCCACTCCTGAGTGTATCGTCTGTCTTGGAGAATAATGTTGTAGCTGCTGGACGTGACTGCTGCCCAATGCTCTTTAACTATGATGACCGCGGCTGCTTGCCCTTTCACTCCAAAGCAGAGCACCTAGTGCAACACGTCTGCCACGGAACGCTTCTGTAACATGGACAAGACAGCCATGACTGAGGACTGCAATCCAGCCTTGAAGACACCGCACGAGAATAGCATCACTCAAGTGTCTACTTATGAGGTGGACAAGCAAGACTGTCATAAATTTTGCACTACTGGTATTGATGGAGCCATGACCATCTGAGATTTCAAGACCTTGGAGTCTTCCATCCAGGGCCTCCAGATAATGTGAAGCTGAGTGAACTCTGCCATCCAGCATGACAAACTGACTGACTGCAGTGCTGCCATTTGCATGATGGGGAGAAAAGTCAGCCCAGAGGAAACACTGAAAACGCATATCGTGCCAATGTGTGGTTTCATTTGAATATAAAATTGGTGAAAGTGTTGGTTTTTGAGTGGATTGCCTGAGCCTGCGGGTTCAAGACCTGCCTGGGCAACTTGGTGAGACCTCATCTCTACAATAAAATAAAAAAGTCAGTCGGGCATGGTAGCGCGTGCCTGTAATTCCAGCTACTCGGAAGGATGAGGTGGAAGGATCGCCGGAGCCCAGCAGGCCGAGGCTGCGGTGGCCGGGAGTGGCCACTGCACTCCGGTCTAGGCGACAGAGTGAGACTCCAACTCAAAAAACAAAACAAAACAGAAAGTGTTGGTTTTATATAAGCAGAAGTGATTTTTGGTTTTTTTTTGCTATTTCATTCCATTTTTGACCAAAGCTTCTCTTTAAGCAGTTTATTACGGAAAATTGTCACACTAACTTAAAAGAAAGGGTGAGGGAGATATGTAAATTGTCCGCTAGAAAATTCAATAAAAATACCAAATGTGGGGGGGGGGGAAGTTAAGTCAGATTTACACACTGATATAAGCATACTAAAAAAACTTTTAACATACAAACCAAGTGTATTTCTACAGTTTTTAGTTCCCAACATAAAAATTCTCGGGTTTGGGGATTTAAAAAAATTTTCCAGGTGAAAATAGAACATGAGAAATGGGTTTACTAATTTTCATCTTAGCCCATAGTATTACTCAAGATAAAAACTTACCAAAAGCCTGGCCATGATCTCAAATATTTGAAGAATAAATTCGTTTCTTCTACATGGGACTCTTTAACAAAATACTGATTTTAAGCATAATTGATCACTGTTATTTCTGAAAGTTCAAATGAACTATTCTGTTCAGTCTTTTGTTTATCCTGATTCTCCTAGAATTTTCAAGGGACATTCAAATTCTAAGTTAAACTGGTCCTCAGGAAACACGGCTAGTCATATTATTTTCCTGGAATTTTTTCTAAATTATCTGGAAAAGCAAAAATATTTTCCCTAATGCTATGGTTTGAATGTATCCCTCAAAAGTTTATGTGTTGGAAGCTTAGTTCCCAATGCAGCAGTGGTGAGAAAGGAGATCTTTGGGAGACTGGGTCATGAGTGTTTTAGTCTTGTGAATGAATTAATCCATTCAAGGATTAATGGTTTATTAAGGGGCTGGGTCATCTGAAGAATGCATTTGTTTCTTCTACATGAACTCTTAAAAACACTTATTTTAACTGTAATCAATTCCCAGGCTGCAACTGGCCTAAAAACAGGGCACACTATAGTAATAGTTGCTTCCTGCATACCAGTGTTATGTGCAACACAAATATCATCTTAATAATCTTCACATATTTAGTCCTATTTTTTTCTCCTCATTTTACCAGTGAGGAAGCAGAAAGTAACAGTCTAGATTTGAACCTAGGCACTCTGAATCTTAACTGCTGCTTTATAATATTTTCTAATACTATATAAATCAATACTAATTTATTATAACCAACACTTTACTATTTAAAATAAGTCAAGTTTAGCATAATTTAGAAAATTTATTTTTTTAAAAAATCCATTGCCATGGCAATTATGTTACTGCTGGCCTTGGGTTACACAGATTTGTTTTCTGGGCCCCTCTCTAGATATTGGACCAGTCATTGTATATTCACAACTTAAGATGGAAATAATTTATCCTTAAGGTTCAACAGTGACAACACATATGGTTACAACATACTAATTTAGGTCTCAGAGGACGTATGTGCAGCACCAGAGTTCTGCAAGCAGAAACTAAGACAGACAAGATGTCTACTCATCATTAATAAATCATCAGCAATAAAATGACTTCGCAAATAAGAACACTGTACATGTCCCTCCCTAGAGGGGTTTACAGATTTCCCCAAAGCTACAAGTTCCCGAGGGAACTCTTCTGAAGAATCCAACTTGGCAGGCAAAAATTCTTTACACTTTGATAACAGGAAAAAGCATTTGAGAACAATGTTTTGGTCCTTTACATAGCCTGGCTCCTTGCATAATTCAACCAAGAAGTTTACTCTCACGTTATTTAAAGATGCCAAAGTAGGCCAGGCATGGTGGCTCAAGCTTGTAATTTCAGCACTTTGGGAGGCTGAGGTGAGGGGACTGCCTGAGCCCACAGGTTCGAGAACAGCATGGGCAACTTGGTGAGATCTCATCTTTACAATAAATAAAAAAATTAGCCAGGCGTGGGAGCATGCACCTGTAGTTCCGGCTACTTAGAAGGCAGAAGTGGAAGGACTGCCTGAGCTCAGCAGGTCGATGCAGGGGGTGGCTCTGAGCGTGCTACTGCACCCCAGCCTGAGTGACGAAGTGAGACTACAACTAAAAAAAAAAAAGGTACCAAAGTAATTATGTCTAAAACAAAGTACTCACCCTCTCTTCCCACTTTTTGGTGGCGGGCCACTTCTCCTTTCATTTCTAGGACCTGAGAAATTTCTTCCTGATTTGGGTGGGCCATTGTTGCCCCGTCGATTCTGGCGATCTACTGGTCTCTGACTAGAAAAACTCCTCTTTGCTATTTCCCGTTTTGGAGGTAAAACATTCTCTCCAGCCTTTGCAACTGTTTGTGCACTCAAGTCAGCATTTTTTTTTTCATCCCTCTCTCGCCTCTCATTGAAATCACTGCTTTCAGAAGCTGTTTCCCATTCTTCATTGGCCTGATCTGAAGAGTTCTGATTAGATAAATCTGGTGTCTTATTCCCAGAAATATCTCCAACAGTATTAACTGGTTCTTGAGCCATATTATTAATGGTGCCATTTGTGGGCACTGCTACCTCATTTGTTTTAGAAGCAGCTTCCCTCTCTCTTAGCCGCCGAAATCGAGGGGGCTTGTCTTGTCTTGGTGGTCGGGTAGGACGCTGCCTTCGAGGCCTGTCTCTAGCTGGGTCAAATTTTCGCTCAAATTTTGGAGGCCGTTTATCTGCTGGTATAGGAATAAACTGCTCATGTCTTCTTGGTGGTTCTCCATCTTCTGGTTTAGGAGTTTCTGCCTGCCTTGGGTTCCACTGATTGTCCCGATAAGCAGGTCTTCGCAAAGTGGAAGGGCGCGATGGACGGCCTCCCGGATCCCTTCCACCACGTCTGAATGTGCCCCCTCTGCCTCTCCTTGTAGGTTCTCCTTTTGGAAGGAAGCCTGGTTTAGATTTATCATCATCTCTCATGTAAGGCTTTTCTACTGGTCTGTTATCTATTCGGATATGATTATCAGGCTTAAAAGAAGATTGAGGCTTTATAGGTTTTTTGTTTTCAGACCGTTCCTCTCTTTTGGGAAGTCTGCCTTTACTTAAACTATCCTTGTCACTTGCACTTTCATGAATTTCACTGTCTGTGTCAGTCTCCGAACCCCGCTGCCTTCTTCTTTTGGGGACAACTTCAAAATCAGAGCTCTCACTACGCGTTTCACTTTCTTCTCGCTGTCTGAGAGGCCCTGAGGATACATGCTCTGTTCTCGGCTTATTGTCTCTATACTGAGGATAATCTCGAGTGTGCCCTCTACCACCCCTGCCACGTCCCCCATAAGAACCTCTATAACTTCGACCTCTGGAGTAATATTCACCTCGGCCTCGACCTCTGTATCCTTGATCTGGAAACCAATCTCTATCTCTAGCTTCTTTCCAATAGGTCCTAGTAGGTAAAGTTGATTCTTTTTTAACTGCTGGTCTTGAATCTGGCCGGGGCCTCTCTATAACAAGGTCTTTGCTCATGACTTTCTCAGGTTGTTTATCTTCCTTAATTGTTGGTGCTGTGACAGTTTGCTGGTTTACAGTTTTAACTGCAGGCTCTACTTGAACACTACTTATAGGTTCCAGAGACTTATCAGTATCCTGAGATTGTTTCTGAGCCAAAGGTGAAGCTTCTGTTGAAGGAAATTTCTCTGGTTCTGGCTGAACTGGTGGTGAAACTGACTGTGGCTGAATGGGGGCTGGAGGAGGTGGGGGTAGAGAAGTAAGATCCTTCTTTTCTGTCTTTTCGGGTTTTACAACTTTTTCGGTGACCTTCTCGACCTTTTCTCCTTCTTTCTCCTTTCTTTGCTCCCGTTCCTCCTTCATATCTCTAAGCACAGGTTTTTTGATGGGACCTGATCTTCTCACAGGTCTATCATTACCTTCTTCCCTTCTGTTGGAGCTTGGCCGAGGGCCCCAGCGAGTTTCTGATTTAGATTTATATACTTTTTCAGGTTTTGGTCCTTCAGAAGATCGTATAAAGCCTTCCTTTTTTGGTTTCTCCTCTAGCCTTTCTGCTGGTTCCTTTGCATCAACACACCTGCTGGTTACTTTAGGAATGCCTGCAGAAGGCTCGTTTCTCTGCTCCTCTGGTTTTTGAGTATGGTTAGATCCATGAGAAACACTTCTTTTCCGTGCAGGCTGACTGTCTACAACTGAAATCCGCTCTTCTTGAGGAATGGCTAAGGCTTTTTGATCAGGTGCTTCAAAACAAGCAGACTGATTATTTGTGTCAGTATGGTGAGGTCTAATGTCTTCCACAGATCTGCTTAAAATCTTTTGTTCTTCTGTCTCATTTGATTCTCTGACAAAGTCAGATTTTGGATGAGCATCCAACTGACTACGTTCTAGAGGGTAAGCAGTAGTAATCGGTTCCTGCTCCAATGCAGCCTCAGGCCTATGATAATGAGAATGCAAAGGTATAACCAACAAAGCACGTTTTTCCACATGTAAGTAAACAGCAAAATTAGCCCACCAATTTGAAATATAAAATAAAGAGCATCTTTCTCTCTTTATAAGAAGTTTAGTGCAGAATATTCACAATAGCCAAAAGGTAGAAACAGCCTAAATATCCAACAACAACTGAAAGAATAAATAAAATGTGGTATATGAGGAGGGACCCCAAAACAACCACATCTATTTATAAAAAACTGCGTTATGGAAGGCTGAGGCAGAAGGTCGACGCTGGGGTGGCCATGAGCGAGCTACTGCACTCTAGCCTGGGTGACAGAGTGAGACTCTGACTAAAAAAAAAGAAAAAAGCAAACAAAAAAAACTGTGTTATTTACTCTTACATGTTTAAACCTCAGTCACCTTCAAAGTACTCTCCGTTTGATGCAATACACCCATTGAGATACTTTTTCCACTGCTCAAAACAGTTTTTGAACTTGTCAATTTTGATGTCTTTTAGTGTTTCTGCCATTTTATTGGTCTCACCTCTTCCACAACAGCAAAACCTTTCCCTTTGATGACTTTTTGATCCAGGGAAACAAACAAAAAAAAAGTTGCTCGGGAAAAGGAAGGGTGGATCATGGAGGTAGTTCTATTTTTTGGTCAAAAACTGCTGAATACTCAGTGTGGTATAGACAGATGTACTTGTAAATCACCCATCATGAAATGGGCAAATGCATGGCAAGAATCTAAAAAAAAAATTCACTGAAGCTGAGTGCAGCCTCTCACAACAATGATAGCTGGTACACTGATACCAATGGGTTCCTACAACACTTAACCTAGCAGAGGAAGCCTGTACTACAAGGGGATCATCCTTCAAAACATAATTCCAGGGTTTTTTTGGATCCCCTCATATACATGTTAAGGGAATGTTATTCTGAGATAGTAAAAGAAGGAAATATTGTCATCTGCTATAAAATATCTTGAGGACATTATAGTAGGTCAAGTAAGCCAGTAGGAACAAATATCATAAGACTCCACTTATATATGGAACCTAAAACCAAACTTATCAAAGCCAGAAGTAGAATGGTGGTTGCCAGGAGCTGGAAGTAGGAGAAAATGAGGAACTGCTGTTCCACTAGTATAGAGGTTGACTCATACGAGACAAAAAAAGTTCTAGAGATCTGCTGCATAACACTATGTTTACAGTTAACAATACTGTAGAATACAATTAAAATTTTGCTAGGAGGATAAATCTAACGTTAAGTGGGTTCTTTACAATTAAAAAATGAATGAAGACCAGGTGCAGTGGCTCATGCCTGTAATCCCGGCACTCTGGGAGGCCAAGGTGGAAGGCTCACTTAAGCTCAGGAGTTTGAGACCAGCATAACAAGAGCTTGTGTCTATAAAAATCAAAGAATTTGCTGGGAGTTGTGGTGCACACCTATAGTTCTAGCCACTTGGAAAGCTGAAGTGGCAGGATTGCCTAAGCCCAGGAAATAAGGGCTGTGGTGAAACACTGCACTCCAGCCTGGGTGACAGAGTGAGAATTTGACTTAAAAGAAAAAAAAAAAATTCCACCAAGGATGAAAAAGTACACTAGAGTAAGTCTAGTTGTCCCAATTAATTGCAAAACATTATTTAAATGTACGCCAGAAAAGGGCATTTCTAACTACATGGCTATAAATAATTAGTGGTCACCACTAACTACCTGTTACTTCAAAGTAATTTTGTATAATTAGTATTTTTCCTTATCGCCATCTTACCCTACCATACTGTTAAATAAATGTCTCACTAGTGGAAGAATTACATCATTACTTTAGCCAGACTACATAAGCAAGGTAGACATATTTAAATTTCACACCTGATCTACAGTCACAGCTGCCAATTTTAATAGCTAATATTGAAATGCAGCATTTAATTCAGTGCACAGAACAAGGTTACAAAAGCCCTAATCAATACAGAAATTCCAGAAAAAAGGAATTACGTCCAAAAACAAAATGAATTATATTAAATTGAAGGAAACCAGATCTATAGCTCAGTCCTAAACTTTAGTGATCCTCAGGGACACTACAGTTTTCTTTTTACCAGAATATTCTGTTTAGTGTATTAAATTTTAGTAATTTAGTACCTTCCACTCTCAGCCTCTTCTGTTGCTTTGGGAGTAGTTGCCTGCTGAGGCTCAGCATGAGGATAGGGGTCCGACCCCCACATCATGCGAGGCTCAGAGAGGGAAATGGCATGATCTCTTGCAGATCGAGCCATATGCTCAAATGACTCAGAACTGTTTGGTGAACCTTCCATTTGGTCTCTTCTCATTAATGGTTTAGGAGGAATCATTCCTATAAAAAGGGTCAGAAAAAGATGAAATGAGAATTACAAAAAAAAAATCAAAGAAACAAAATTAAAACAGACATAAAATATAGATTAATTGCTACTGAAATCCTTTAAACAAAAAAGTACTTTTTTTCTGAGCAAAACTGTAATTCAAAAGATTGCAGAAATAAAATTTAAATAAATTGCATTTAAGAATTAAAGAAAAAAAGCCAAGCAAAATCACAAAGACAGCCTGTTTTACTTTAAAAGAAAATATGCTCATAAAAATAAGATACTAAGCACTGACACTCTCTATGCTTGTTAATACAAACATTATGAGAATTATACGAAATTATACCATGATAAATTTTCAGAGAATTATTTCCTACAGCAAATTCCATTAACCTATTTTACTTGATCAATATTCTGCAAAATGTCACTTAAATTTCAAAATATCACTATAAATTTTAAAATCAAGATGATTCTCGGCTTTTTAACACCTCTAAATTTTTCTTTATGCCATTTTGATAATAAATTATCTGAGTTTATTTTGCTGGATAACATAAGAGACTGAGTTCATTTTTTTTCTCTCTAACCTATGAAGAAATTCAAGTGTTAGACTGGTAAATGATGGAGGAAATCAAAAAGGTGGTATAACATGCAGAAGATTAACAAAACCTATACCTATCACCATACACAAAAATCAACTCTAAATGGATCAAAGACCTAAATGTAAAACTCAAACTATAAGAACCTTAGAAAATGCAGGAGACAGCCTTATGGAAATTGGAAATGGCAACCAATGCCTATCAAAACCCCAAGTGCTCATGCCACAAGAGATAAGATAGACAAGTGGACCTCATCAAACTGACCAGCCTCTGCAAAGCCAAAGAAACACTGAGAGAGCAGGAAGACAGCCAACAGACTGGGAAAACATATTTGCCAACTGTGTGTCTGACAAAGCCCTAACATCTAGGATCTACAAGGAACTCAAATGTACTGAAAAGAAAAAAACAAACTGCCCCAGTACAAAGGAGGCAAAAGATATGAATAAACACTTCTCAAAAAGAAGACATCCAAGGAGCCAACAGATACATGAAAAACTGCTCAGCCTCACTTGTCATCAAAGAAATACAAATTAAAACCACACTGAGATACCACCTAACTCCAGTCAGGATGGCATCATCCCTAACTCAAAAAACAGATGCTGGAAAGGATGCTACGAAAAGGGAACACTTCTTCACTACAGGTGGGATTGCAAACTAGTACAGCCTCTGTGGAAAACAGTGTGGTGATTCCTAAAAGATCAAAAATTGGCCTCCCATATGACCCTGCAATCCCGCTACTGGGAATATACCTGGAGGAACTCAAATCACTCTATGAAAAAGATACCTGCACTCATGTTTATTGCAACATTATTTACAATAGCAAAAACATGGAACCAACCACGCTGCCCATCGAAAGAGGACTGGATAAAGAAAATGTGGTAAATATACAGGATGGAATATTATGCAGCCATAAAGAAAGACAAAATTATGAACTTTGTAAAAACTTGGATGGACTTAAAAGTTGTAATACTGAGTGACCTATCACAGAAACACAGAACCAAGTATCACATGTTCTCACTCTCAAGCAGACCTTGAACAATGATCGTAATACTATATGAAAGGGATTGGCAGTAGTGGGAAACTGCCAGGGGAGGGTAGGGGCAGGACTGGCAGTAGTAGGAAACTGCCGTTGGCAGGGGGGGCCATACCTCATCAACAAGAGTACCTGCATAATGAACAGTTGTATATCTAATCCTGTATTGTACCCCACATAGTGAAAATAATTATTTTTTTAAAAAAGAAAAGTATACAACATATGGACAAAATTCAAATGCTGAAGCATGCTGAAAAAACAACATAACCAGTAACAGATATTGTTAGTAAGAGAAAGAGAGTAATTTCAATCTTAAAAGTCTTAATATTTACAGGACAGAAAAGAATTAGCATTTTGCTCTTGCCATACAGGTAGTACACATGTCTGAGATGAACTATTCTGTGCTTAAAGTCATATAACTTTTGGATTAACAATCTAGAAGCCCTGGCTGGGTGTGGTGGCTCATGCCTATAATCCCAATCCTTTGAGATACTGAGGTGGGAGGATTGCTTAAGCCCAGGAGTTTGAGGTTGCAGTGAGCTATGATGGTGCCACTGTACTCTATCTTGTGTGATACAGTGAGACCTTCTACACAGATACATCTAGAAGTCCTAATTAAGTTCTTATCCGATTATAACTCTCTAAGGAATTAAAACAGAAAATGGAGGGGAAAAAAAAATGCCAGTTCGATTTACCAGGATGCATAGGTGGAATATCCATGGCAGGTCTTCCTGACATCATGCGAGGATCCATGTAGGACTGCATCATGAGCCACCTTGGATCAAAACCCATAGGAGCCAAATGCTGAGGGTGAGGCTGCATGGGCTGATAAAGAGGTCTGTGTGGTGGAGGAGGGACAGTACCACTAGATGTTTGCGAAGGAACAGTTTGTGGAAGTACACCTTGCTGCTGCTGCTGCTGCCACTGTTGCTGTTTCATCTGTTCCTGAAAAAGCAAAATCTTACATCCTGAGATTTTAGTTTACAATAATTTAATAAAAACATTCATATCAGAAAATAATGGCCTGTTGTGAATTCTTGAAGGAAAGGAATTCAAAAGATACTTAAGTAAGAGTTGACAAAAGATCAAAAGATAAGTTACAATATTTTGCTTCACAGTAGACCTAAGCATTATACTGTACAATCTATTTCCTAGAAATAGAAGATAATGTCTATAAATGAGTTGGAGTATAAAAAGGAATGACACAGAAGATCAAGGTAAATACACATCAACAAACTTTTGTTAAAAAGAATTTCAAAGGAAATTTTGTGCTTTTTGTATTACAGGTTTTATGTCTGGTTTCTCAGAATACTGAATAAAGACACTGTTTTAAACACACATACAAGATAAAAAATTTTAATCATTACCTGCTGCCGCTGGAATCGTGGTGGTAAAGACTTCTGAAACTGTTTGAAATAGCCAGATAATACAGCAGGCCGAGGCTGAGACCCTGATTCTGGTTCTGTTTCATGTGCCACTGGTGTGGCATCCTTTTCACTGCGATTGCTGTCTTGTCTAGTGAAAACTGGTTCCTCCTCTGTGCCTCAAGAGAAGATAAAAGAAAGGCAAAGGCATTCACTTATGACATTTAGCAAATACATGATTTCTGAACCGGAATAAAACCAGACTGAGGTACATAAAAGTTAATGAGGAAGAAAGCATCCTCAACACTCCAAAACACTGTTTATATTCTAATGCTGGTAGTCAGTGAGGAAGCATTAGATGATCAAAACCTTTTATTTCCTAGGAGGTGGATTTTTAAGACAGAGATCACAGAAATTTCACTATACAAAAATCTATTGCACGTTTTTGTGATAATAAAACATTTCAAACTCTGTTTTTCATGTATTTAAATATCAATGTAACTCAATATTTACTTGTGGTTCACTAGAACCTATGTGAAAATAGTCTATAAATACTTGAAAATAAAGCACACAGGTTTAGTTATTCAATAGAGACTTACCTATAAGGAAAACAAATGAGTCTGAGTCTGAAGACAACAGTGATCACTAGCAAGATTCTTAAGACATATAAATTGTCATACAGTATTCTATATAGAGTATCAAGTATGCGACACAAAATGGAAAATGACACCCATGCAAAAAAGCTTTCAGCCCAAGGAAACTCAGTCATATTCATTCTAGAGAATGTCATTTGTCACAATTATAAAACCATGTTGTTACAATCTTTTCTCACGATGAATTTTAAAAAGTTTATTTGCCAATGTAAAAGTACGCTGTAAAGAATCAAAGATCACATTTTTATTGCTTGCATTACATTCAATATTAAGAATGTTTTCAGGAGGCCAAGGCTACGGTAAGCCGTGTTTCCGTCACTGTACTCTAACTTGGGCAACAGAGCGAGACCTTTCTGCAACCCCTCTGGGTCCCTGTGGGAGTTTTTCTGTTTTCTCAATAAATTCTGCTTTCCCACTTTCATGCAAAAAACAAAACAAAACAAAAAACCCACAATGATTTAAAAGGGAAAGCCAGGTACAGTGATAAGTGTCTATAGTCCCAACTACTCAGGAGGCTAAAGCAGGAGATTTACTTGAGACAGGGCAACACAGTAAAACCTGTCTCAAAGAAAAGAATGCTGTAAAAGGAAAAATAAAATACTGGAGGGAACAGAGTCATTTAGGCACTGACTTAAAAATCATGAGTCTAATGTCAGAATTTTTAAAAAAAGAAAAATAACCAGAAGTACATTTCACTCATAAACCAAGTTAAAATTTAACTGCTATGAGAAAACATGAAATGTAAATGAAAACAAAAACATTAATAAGATTAAAAAGAAAATAACAATTTACATAGTCACCAATGACAGTTAAATTAACTAATCAGGGTCAATACATGTATTCAGCGGCAGTACTAGAATTAAAATACGAATTTCTTATTTCTAGTACACATTGACTATTAGACAATCAGATTCCGTAAGGTTGATCTCTTTTAGTATGCATCAGTATTAAAGCATGACAATGTTTTCAACTTCTCTTATTACACTTTTGTGGGTGTTATGAGCAACGTTCTTAAGTATTTACACAATAAAAGCCCTCTATCAATAACAATGTCTCCCTAGATTAATATTAGAAAAAGTTGTGAAATTTCGTCATCTTAACTAAGAAAATGATTCATGAGGGAGTGATCACATTTTTAAGAAAGATAAAATATTCATAATGGGCTGGGTGCAGTGGCTCACATCTATAATCTCCGCACTTTGGGAGGTTGAGAAGACAGGAAGATTGCTTGAGCCTAGGAGTTAAGATCGGCCTGAGCAACATAGCAGGACCTCTTCTCCACAAAAAAAAAAAAAAAAAAAAAAAATTAGCTGGGAATGGTGGCATGTGCCTTATAGTCCCAGGTACTTGGGAGGCTGAGGCAGAAGGACTGTCTAAACCTAGGAGTTCGAGGCTGTAGTGAGCTGTGATCCTGCCACTGTACTCCGGAATGGGTGACAGTAAGACCCTGATTCAAAACATAAATAAAAAATTCACAGCTACATTAAGAGCCAAATTTAGACTGGGCTCAGTGGCTCAGCCTATCGTCCCAGCACTTTGGGAAGCCAAGGCAAGTGGACTGCTTGAGCCCCCCAGTTTGAGACCAGCCAGGGAAACTTGGCAAGGCCTCTTCTCTACAATAAATAAAAAAATTAGCTGGGTGTGGTAGTGTGTGCCTGTAGTTACGGCTACTTGGAAGGCTGAAGCGGAAGGATCACCGAAGCCCAGGAGGTTGACGCTGGGGTGGCCTTGAGTATGCCACTGCACTCCAGCCTGGGCAACAGAGTGAGACTCCAGCTCAAAAAGATAAAAAGTAAAAACAAATTCTTATAATTTCAAGCAGCAAAAGGGTTTTGTAGAAAAGAACACGTAAGGTTTAAAAAGTTATAGTACTTCCACTTCAGAAAAGACACTGAAATAAAACTATTTTAACTCAAAGTGGTACTTTAAGTTTAAACTTTTTAAGTTAGCCCAGGTTTTATACTGTATGTGAACGCCATTAAATTAGTCTATAAGCCAACTTGGAGAATAAAATAGTTCATTAGATCTAGAAAAAGACTTTTAAAGTAAAGTGTAATTACAATAGGAAATTACAGTCTAGAAACATATCAACTACACCATGGATGCTTGTAAGTTAAAACTGTTAGAAAAACACATCTGAAATTATGAACCAGGTGCAGCAATTTAATTACGACAATCCAGTACTGCCATTAAGCTCTATTCCATTTCATGGATATATGAATGCATGTAAAAAAATGAGATTTAGTTTAGTTAAATGTCTTAGAGGCAGAAAAAGATAGGGAAAAATCAGTATTTGTGACTATAATATCAATAAATTTTGCCAACAAAATAGAAATGAAGCTCATTTAATAACTTTGATAAACACTTTGGGTATGCCTATTAGTACATATAATTAGAAAACACGCTCTAGCCCTTATTTTATACTGGAAATGCTATCTTAAAACAATCACTTTTATTCTGATTATGCATGTTAAAAATATACAACACCTACACTAACATAAAGCCCACTGTAAGGCTTACATAAGAATTAACAAGACTATCATACCTTTAGCACAGTTGTTTTCACTTTCTTGTTTTTCTACCATGGGCTCTAAAGTGGATTCCTTGGGTTCAATTTTTTCCTCCACTTTTTCCTTCTCCTTCTCTAGCTCACATTCCTTTTCTTGTTCTTTCATCTTTTGTAGTTCTTTTTCCTTTTCCCTCTGCCGTTCTAGTTCTTTCTCCTTTTCTTTTTTTCTTTCCATCTCCATTTCTCTTTGCTTTTCCTGCTCCTTCTCCAGCTCTTTCTCCTTTTCCTGCTGTCTCTCCCTTTCTTTTTCCCTCTCCTTCTCTCGTTCCTGTTCTTGCTCTTTTTCATGTTCTTTCTCATGTTCTCGTTCTTTTTCTCGCTCCTTTTCCCTAATCTCCTCTGGAGATGGTTGTTTTTCCACGATACCAAGCTTCTCATCCAGTCGTTTTAGTTTCTCTGCACATGCTGCCTTCCTTTGTTCTTCCATTCTTCGCTCCTCCTCTTCACGCCGTTTACGGGCACGTTCCACTGCTGCAGAAATTTCTGACTGTTGTCTTCGTCTCTGCTTCCATATTTCATCTTCATCGGGTACTTGCTGTTTGGGGGGAAAGGAGCCCGGTCTTCCAGGTACTGCCTGTCGATCTGGAGGTGGATGCTGAAACATTAAATCAGATGAGTATGAGAACTCTATTTCTGACTAATACTAGGTATCTTAGACTTGGAGAAGGAAAAAAAAAAACCCATAAAAAACACGAAAATTCTGATAAATATACACATTAAGATGAAACCATATAACATGAGGAATATATTAAACCTAGACAATTTACCAAACTAAGACCAGAATAACCAGAATAGCCTTCAATATTTACTTAATATATACCCACCTATTGTACCAGATTGTTGTTTACCCAGTATTTGTTAAATAAAATTAGAAGCACAAGACTGAATTTCAAAATCTAAATTTAGAGAAAAAAGGAAATTTTGAGTGTGAGTGCTTTGCAACAGCAGCTGCCAGAGCTGAGGCCTAAGAGAGAAAAATGAAGGTTATAAATAGTCAAAATGATGACACATGAGGCCTGAGAAAATTGAGGTACAGCTATAGCAAAAAAGCAGAGAGCCAAAGACACAAACTGAAGAAGATGGAGACAGTGCTGCTAATTACACTCCAAAGGGTGAGACATTCCTGCACATCAGGCTGGGTAGGGAAAGTTCTATCCAAAAGATCCAGTATCTAAACCCATAGTAGAGAATGAGAGAATCACCTGGGAGATTCAAGTTTCAATGACTGAATTTTCATTCACTGGGTTATCAAACAATGACTACAAGGCTTAAAATTACTGCCAATGGCCGGGCTCAGTGGCTCAGCCTATAATCCCAGCACTCTGGAAGGCCAAGGTGAGCAGATTGACTGAGCCTGTGGGTTCGAGACCAGCCCCGGCAATTTGGCGAGACCTCGTCTCCACAATTAATCAAAAATTAGCCAGGTGTGGTAGTGTGCACCTGTAATTCCAGCTACTTGGAAGGCTGAGGCGGAAGGCTTGCCTGAGCCCAACAGGCTGAGGCTACAGTGGCCAAGAGCATTCCACTGCATTCCAGCCTGGGCAACAGAGTGAGAAGACTCCAACTCAAAAAAAAAAACAAAAAAAAAAAAACAAAGAATTTACTGCCAACAACTGGAGGAGGCTAAAAAATATTTAACATATCAATTTTCTTTTCTTTGAGTCAGAGTATCACTCTGTCGTCCAGGATAGAGTGCAGAGGCATGTTCTTGGCTACCATAGCCTCGACCTGCTGGGTCAGGCGATCCCTCTGCCTCAGTCTTCCAAGTGGCTGGAACTACAGGCATGTGCTACCAGGCCCAGCTAATTTTTTGATTTATTGTAGAGAAGAGGTCTCACCAAGTTTTTCAAGGTTGGTCTCGAACCCATGGGCTCAGGTACTCCTTTCGCCTCTACCTCCCAAAGTGCTAGGCATGAGCCACCGCGCCTGGCAACACTTGATCTTTTTTTTTTTTTTTTAAAGAGGTGGAGTTTCACTCTGTAGTTAAGGCTTGAGTGCAGCGGTACGCTCATAGCCACTGCAGCCTCACCTACTGGGCTCAGATGACACTTCTGCCTCAGCCTTCTAAGTAGCTGGAACCACAGGCACATGCCACCATGCCCAGTTGATTTTTTTGATTTATCGTAGAGTCGAGGTCTTACCAAGTTGCCCAGGCTGGTCTCGAACCCCTGGACTCAGGTATTCCTCTTGCCTCAGCCTCCCAAAGTGCTGGGATTACATGCTTGAGCCATCAAGCCTGGCTTGACTTTTTAAAAAATGAATGCAGACCAGCATTTACTAACAGTGCTGACTTATGCTGACCTTTTAATTTCTCTGGTGCTGAATAAGTTTCTTCATGCACAGCTCAGAGACAAGCTGAACAATTGAAATATAAAAGCACCTAATTTACACAGTAAACTCAGAGCAAACATTTTTTTAGGTTACTACACTGTCAATATAATTTACACAAAATATGATGCATATATCATAAGTGTGTAGTTTGGACAAATGATACACCTGTGTAACTACTGCTCCAAGCAAGACACAAAACATTTCTATCACCCTCTGCTCCCACACGCGACCCCAAGCACCCTAACTCTAACGCTGAGTAGCTCTATCTTAGCATTTCATATAAACAGATAGATAATGTTACATTCATTCTCTTTTGTGCTGGTTTCTTTTGTTCAGTGTCACAGTTTTACAATTACTTTGTGTGTCAGGAGTTTGCTCCATTTTACTGGATAATGTTCTATTGTAGGCATGGTTTCATCTATGATGAACATGTAGGTTGCTTCTCATTTTTAAACTATGAATAAAACAGCAATGAACATTCACACTTAAATATTTGTGCAAATACATGTTTTCATTTATCTTGATTAAAAAGCTAGGAGTTGTACTCCTGAGTCATATGCTAAATGAGGGGACCCCCCCCAAAAAAATCCAGAATTTATTTATAAAAAACTGTGTATTTATTCTTAAATGTTTAAACTTCAGCTTTGATGCAATATATCTATCGAGATGCTTTTTCCACTGCTCAAGACATTTTCTGAACTTGTCAATTTTGATGTCTTTTAGTGCTTCTGCCATTTTTTGTTTCACCTCTTCCACACTAGCAAAACATTTGCCTTTATGAACTTTTTGCATTGGGGAAACAAACAAAAAAGTCATTCAGGGTAAGACTGAGTGAATAGGAAGGGTGGGGCATGAGGTTCATGCTATATTTAGTCAAAAACTGCTGAACACTCAGTGTGGTATGGTATGGGCAGGTGCGTCGTCATCGTGGAAGAACCAGTCACTGGTATGCCATTAACTTAGGACGTTTCTTCCACAAGTCACAACACAACCTTGTCAAAACCTCCAGATAAAAACTTTGTTTGATCCGGAGGAATAAATTTCGAGTGTACTACAAGGGGCACGCCCTCCAAAAGATAATTTCAGGTTACTACTGGGTTCACCTTTGTATATGTTTCATTTATAAGAAACTGCCAAACTGTTTTACTAAAGTTCCAAGATCTTACAATGTATGACGGTTCCAGCTATTCAACATCCTTGCCAACAAATGGTGTCATCAGTCTTTTAAATTTGGGGTATGCAACAAGAGTACCTGCATGATTAATGTTTATATACCTAACCCTGAATTGTACCCCACATCTCTATAATAAATAAAGAAGACAAAAAAATTTGGGGTATGCAGCAAAATCTCAGTGCGGTTTTAATTTGCCTTCTTCTAGTGACTAAAGATATTAAACATCTTTCCATGTGCTTACTATGTGTATGTTTTCTTTTGTGAAGTGAAAGTTCAAATCTTTTTGTAGGGCTATTTGTCTTGTTATTCTGTTGTAAAGTTCTGAAAAATATAGCCCAGATATAAATCCTTGGTCAGACGTATTAGGAATATTTTTTGTGCCACATCTTTGTATTTTGGGGGTAGATGTTTTCCTAAGTCTAACTTAGCAGTTTCTTTTCCTTTCTAATTTGTGCCCCAGGTCTTATCTAAGATATCTTTATCAGCCCAAAGTTCATAAAGATTTGATCTTCTACATTTCTTCTAGATATTTGAGTGCTATGTATACAACATTGCTATAAAGAGCTTTTAATGGCTAAGAGGAGAGGGACTGGTGATGATGACAGTGATGGTTGTGGTGTATGATAACAGGAGGGGCTAAGGGAAGGCCTATGAAGATCCTTCATAACAAGGATCTCAGGAAAAGTGTCTTCCAGTTTGAAAACAGCAAGTAAAAATCTTAAGGATAAAGTACAAGAGTAGCAACAAAGTTTAGTGGTGAGAGCAGAGAGGGAGAACAGCAGATAAAATCAGAACTGTAGAGACCTGAAAGATCATGGGAAGAATCTGAGCAAGGAATCGCACGTAGTTTTAAAAAGACAATGCCTGGATGAAGGTGGCAAGTGAGCAGGCATGAGGATAGCCAGACCTGTTAAGAAGCTACTGCAGTAATTCAAGTGAAATATAACAGATGGTAGCATATGTGAATATACGTTGAAGGTAAAGGCGACATAGTTTACTGACAGACAAACCTGGACATAAGGTAAAAAAGATGGCAGAGTTAAGAGTAATGTCTAAGTTTCAGCCTAAGCAAATATGTGAATGATAATGACATCACCTGAGATGAGGAAGACAGAGGAAAAAGTAGAACTGTACATATGTAGGGCTGTACGTTATGGTTTGGATGTATTAATTATGAGGTATCTACAAGTGGAGACTTTGAACTGATTGTTGAATACATGTTTCTTGAAGTCAGTGTAAAGGTTTAGGGCTAAACATTTGAATGCTATGAGCATATAGAAGATAATGCTAGGGAAAGGATATAGATTTTTAAAAAAGATTAAGAACACAGGCCTGAGTTCCCCAAGAGCCAAAGGTGTAGGAGGCCCAGAAGGAACACACAGTACAGAAGTGTTCAAGACAATAGTGTTGTGTCTCACAAGCAAGTAAAACAGAAAAAACAAAAACAAAAAAAGCCATATTACAAGGATAGAGAAATCAACTCTTTCAATGATGCAGCTGAGATTTAAGTAAGATGAAGACAGGAGAACTGGATGTATCAAGATTCACTGCTGACTTTGAAAATAACAGTTTCAAAGGTATGGTGGGAGATGCCTGAAGATGTTAAAGAGAGAATTAGCAACAAAAGACAGCAAGTATAAATAGTGCACGAAAACAATTTTGCTGTGATGGAGAACGGATCAAATAGGGCACACAGAAGATGGGATGGAGTGGTGTTAAGAGAAGGTTTCTGTGAAGTTTTTGTTTTTCTTAAAAGATGCACGATAACATTATGGTAAGTGATAAAGGATGGGATCCAGGGAATAAGTAAAAAAGTGTCCTTGGATCAGAATTCCAAAAAGACTACACTAAAATTCTACTGATTTGCAAAGTGCATTTGAGATTCTAACCTTATTGAAATGGCAGAATGATTCTTTAGAAAAATCACTTTCTAAATCTTTCAGAAAGTGAACCAGCAAAGACAACAGGAAGAAAGTCAGAGCACATGGGGCAATGAAATAGGAAAAACTGATCACATAGGTACATCTTATTTTCTTAGTTAAATTCGGAGTATGCTTATCAGCTGACAACGACAAAGAAGACATGTAAGAGTCACAAGGTAAAAAATTGGTAACTGCTTCATAAAACTTATAAATAAATGTTTGGTGTCTTTCCATTAAAAAAAAAGGCTAATAAAACATATAAACCATAAAGCAGCATTTAATTAACATTTACCTGCTGTGCAAGCAACTTTGGAGGTGGCGGGAGATGTGAAGATGGTCCACGTTCCTATTGTAACAAATAAAAGGTTTTTAAAACATAGTAAAATGTGACCTAGTACTGCTGATTTGTTCATTCAATAAATATATACAATGTATATGTTAACAGCTTTGGGACTGGGCTTATCCAGGTTATTGTCACAAAGTATAAAGTGCAATATATGAGTTGTTAAATCTGGGCACTCACATGACACAAAACCTAGCAAGGGACTATAGTCACATCATTTTCTATCTCCTCTACCCAAGGAATCTAATCCAAATGCAAAGGAGTAATACTGGAATCATTACTTAAATACAATTTAACTTATTCTGATATAATAAAATATAAATCCAGCTACAGTATTGTTTAAGTCACAACAAATCGTAGGCATTTCACCAATGATCATGAAACTGAACTGTCACAATGCCATGACTGAGAGACTATTCCAGTATGTGCATTCAAGCCTCTGTATCTACTGGACAGACATCTGAATACACTGATTTTCTCAATGAGAACACAAGAACGCTCAAAGTAAACCATTTTTGTCCTTCTCTTTTTTTGAGTCACGGTTTCACTGTTATCCAGGCTGGAGTACAGTGGCACAATCATGGCTCACTGCAGTCTTCAACTCCTGGGCTCAAGTGATCCCTTCTGTGGCAGCCTCCCAAGTAGCTGAGACTATAGGCTTGCAGCACAAAACCTGGCTAACTAAATTTTTTTTTTTTTTGGTTTGTTTGTTTGTAGAGAAGAGGTCTCTCTTCTATGTTGCCCAGGCTGATCTTGAACTCCTGGGCTCAAGTGATCCTCCTACCTCAGCCTCCCGAAGTATTGGGATTACAGGCATGAGCCACTGTTCTAAACCTTCTCTCTTTTCTAATAAAAGGATATCACTCACTGCAAGATCACCTTCTAAAGAATCACTGCCATTTCAATAAGGTTAGAATCTCAAACGCACTTTGTAATCAGTAGAATTTTAGTGTACCCATTTTGGAATTCTGAACCAGAAAATCTGGCTGGAGATAGGTGGACCTCTAATTACTAAATTTTATTTATATAAACATACTTCTTTTCCTGAAATTTTTCCAAATGGCAAACTAGAAAATTTATCTTGAAAAAGTAGTATCAAAAGCATTTGGAACCAGACATAATATATGGAACATTTACTTGTCAATATATGTACCACTGTCACACACAGAAAAAAAGATCAAGACAGGTTTTATGTACCCTCTATTCTTTCATGAAATAAGAAATTTTCATTCCTCATTATGGCAATAAGTAAAAAGTCACCAAAGTTTTTTATTAAAATATTGTTTGAAAAATTCTTTTTCAGGCATCATAAATTTATCCTTAATTGAGTCACTAGTGCCTTAAGAATAAAATAAAAACTTATCTAGCACTCAACTTTAACAAAATTCCTTTTTTTTTTGAGTTGGAGTCTCACTCCATCACACAGGCAGGAGTGCAGTGGTATGCTCACGGCCACCCCAGCATCGCCCTACTGGACTCTGGTGATCCTTCCACCTCAGCCTTCCAAGTAGCTGGAACTACAGGCATGGACTACCAGGCCCAGCTAATTTTCTATTTATTGTAGAGATGAGGTCTCACCAAGTTGCCCAGTCTGGTCTTGAACCTGCAGGCTCAGGCAATCCACTTGCCTTGGCCTCCCACAGTGCTGGGATTACAGGCTGAACCACTGAGCCCAGCCAACAAAAGTTCTTTTATAGCTTTCTTACCTCTCTCTCCCATCAAGCTACTTATAATTTCATGAATGGCCATGTTTTTCATACTTCTCTCCTTTGCACTGTTCCACTGCTTGGTATTGCTCTCTTCCCTTTGTATACTGGCTAGTTCCTGCTTGTGTAAGAGTCAGCTCAGTATTAAGTCTTCTGCCTTAACCGAATTCCCTAAGGACTCATTACATGTCCTTTATCATACCACACATCACACTGTATTGCAACTGATACTTATTGGCTATGTTCTCCTATCAAAGTAACTATTAGCTACCTCCTTTTAGCTCTCTGAAAGAACAATTAAAAAAAAAAAAAAAACCAAGCTGGGTGCGGTGGCTCACGCCTTTAATTCCAGCACTTTGGGAGGCTGAGGTGAGAGGACTGCCTGAGCCCAGGGATTCAAGACCAGCCTGGGCAACATGGCAAGACCATGTCTGTACATAAATCAAAAAATTAGCTAGGCACAGTGGCACACACTTGTAGTTCCAGCTACCTGAAAGGCTAAAGTAGAAGAATCGCCTGAACACAGCAGGTCGAGGCTACAGTGGACGTAAGCGTGCCACTGCACTCCAGCCTGGGTGACAGAGTGAGATTTTCACACAAAAAAAAAACCAAACATGCTGACTACACTTGAATTCCTTAATAAAGAGTTAAGTGGGCTCTCCTGAAAAAGCCCTTTTAAATTTACTATATCAGAGGCAAGATCAAGTGGAAAGCATATTTCCTTTCTTTCATTTGTTCTTCAAAATGGTTCAGACTTCTTACACCTCCCTAGGATCTCCCTCCCAGATAGTGTACCATTTTACACATAAAGACTGACTAGTACTTGTTAAGTAATCAGTAATCCATAAAGCACTTCAAAAATGTTCATTTTATTTTGGAAAAACAACTTTATCCCTTCGCACTGCTATGTCTACACTGCATCAAAAATTTTTTTAAAAAGATGGCATTTCACTTTTTACTTGACAATTTCAGCTACTATATAGATAACATCTATTAACACAAAATAAAAATTAAGATAAGATTCAGAGCTACTCAAGAAAAAACATGTAGTTCTCTTTTTCTAAGGCCCCTTCTAACTCTATGATTATAAGATTAAGTTATCCATACTATCTGGAATAAAAAGGCTCTCCCTAAGTCCAACAAACCTGATTAAATGGAGGTCCTTTCCCAAAGGGACCTTTTGCTGATGGCTGGGCAGGAATTTGAGAAGATGATTTAGTGTTGCAAACTTCATCTGATTCTTTTCGGTTTTCAGTATTTTCAGAGGCTTTTGAACTTTGATCCTCACTGAAGAATCAAAATGCAGAGAAAATAAAGTAAGAGGACATACTGTATCACAGGTAGATGCAATTCTGTATGATTTCAGTAAAAAAAAAAATGTATCAAGGAATGAAAAGGGTTTGTGGCCTAGTATTGCTGATTCGTTCATTCAATAAATATATACAATATATCTATTAATAGCTTTGGGACTGGGCTTATCTAAGTTATTATCACAAAGTATAAAGTACAATATACGAGTTGTTAAATCTGAACACTCACATGACACAAAACCTAGCAAGGGACTATAGTCACATCATTTTCTATCTCCTCTACCCAAGGAATCTAATCTAAATGCAACGGAGTAATACTGGAATCATTACTTAAATACAATTTACTTTATTCTGATAAAATATAAATCCAACTATAGTATTGTTTAAGTCACAACAAATTGAGGGCATTTCACCAATGATCATGAAACTGAAGTGTCACAATGCCATGACTGAGCAACTATACCAGTATGTGCACACAAGCTTCTGTTAATTTTAAAAGCCCTATATATTCCTGAGTGATGCCCCTGTATTCCCGAAGAGATAAAAAGCTTGCATTTTCCAAGGCCCTAATGCTGCTTGCTAAAAAGAACAAAAACCAAAAAAGAACCTCAAGGACATGAAGCAGCTGTAGTAACCCAAGGAATTTTTTTTCCAATTTTCTAAATACGGATCCAGTTAAGCAAATCAGTTTAAAATTGTCCCTGATACTGACTCTTAAATTATCTCCAATTAGGCCAGGTGCAGAGGCTCACACCTAAAATCCCAGCACTTTGGGAGGTGGAGGTGAGAGGACTGCCTGAGCCCAGGAGTTTGAGACCAGCTTGGGCAACATGGCAAGACCTCGTCTCTACAGTTAACCAAAAAAATCAGCCGGGCACGGTGGTGCATGCTTGTGGTTCCAGCTACCTGGAAGGATCGCCTGAGTCTAGCAGATTGAGGCTGCGGTGGCCATGAACACTCAGCCTGGGTAACATAGGGAGACACCAACTCAAAAAAAAAAAACAACAAAAAAAAACCACTCCAATTAGAGACAAGCAACTTTTTAAAATATATTATCGAGTGATGCCAAACCTTGATTATCTGTACTGTATTTAGTTCATTAATCATCCTCCTATTCCTAGAGTCAAACTTCTTAGAAGAGAATGTAGAAATTCTACAAATAAGTAACAACTGTCTATTAATAAAGCCTCTTTGCATAAATAGCTAATGTTATATCAACAAATTCATATTGTTATTAGTAAAAGATATTGCAACAACTCACCTGTTATTCTCTTTAGGACTACTACTTCCTTGTTCATCATCATCACTGAAATTCAGCTGTTCTGTATAATCTACTTCCATCTGAGCACCTATTAAATAAGGAAAACTCAGACTGACTGCTTAAAAGCATCTAACAATGTAAAAGCACTTAAGTAACTTTGCCTCTTACCTGCCCAACCTTCATCAGCTTCAGCATCAAGGTTATCAAATTTATCAAGTTCCTTCAGTTCTGATGCACTAAGAATGGATGGACGTTCAGGCTCAGAGGCCCATGAAGGAGGTGGGCCTCTTCCTCGAAGGCCTCTAATGAAGGGGAAGTCATAGTAGGAAAAGATACAAAGTTTTAATTATACTAATTTAGGAAAATATCAGAAGATTGGAATTAGTTCAATTCAACATTAGTGTTTTCTACACCTAGATACACAAAATGGTTGGCACTGATATGTGCATGAAAAAATTAATATTAATACATAATTATGGGACAATAATACAAAAGGGTGCCAAAAAAAGTACACACACTTCAAGAAAGAAAAAACTGTATTAAAATTGTAATACTCATCAATATATACCAATAACAAAAGACAACTGTCTCATTTGACTTCTGCAATTACAAGAGGTGCTCGGCATCCAGATACTTCTAATTAGGGCAAACTAAAAGTAATACATAGATAACATCTCTTAAAATGTGTATACATTTTTGGCACCCTGGTATAATTCCTATGTATGTTTTCAAAAGCTTTTAGACAAAGTTTAAGACTTCTCAAAGATGACATGCTAAAGTATAACAATATAATTAAAACTAATCTCGGCTGGGCACGGTGGCTCAAGCCTGTAATCCCAGCACTTAGGTGACAGGATTGCCTAAACTCAGGGGTTCAAGACCAGCCTGGACAACTTGGTGAGACCTCATTTCTACAATAAATCAAAAAATAAGCTGGGCATGATAGTGCATGCCTGTAGTTCCAGCTACTTGGAAGGCTGCGGTAGAAGGAACTCCTGAGCCCAGCAAGTTGAGGCTGCAGTGGCTGGGAGTGTGCCACTGCACTCCAGCCTGGGCAACAGAATGAGACTCCAACTCAAAAACAAACAAACAAAAAAACTAATTCAAAATATATAACTCTAAGAAAAATAATCATTCAAGAGGATGATGTTTAAGTCTCACATTAGGAAGGAAGGAAGGAAGGGAGGGAGGGAGGGAGGGAGGGAGGGAGGAGAGTCATCAATTTCAGGGCCACGATTTTCAGTTAAAAGAATCTTATGTTAATTTAAATTCCTAAAAGAAGGAAGTATATTTTTCTGTCTTATAAGAGTTAGACAATTATTTGTTAATAGAGACTGTATTTCCCAGATATTTTTTTCAATCATTATAATACACTCAACCTTCAGAAAATTTCAATGAACAGATATATTCCTTTTAAACTTTAATCATTTCTGGCCAGGCATGCTGGCTCACACCTGTAATTCCAGAGCTGTGGGAGAATAACATGAGATCAGGAGTTCAAAGCCAGCCAAGGCAACAAAGTGAGACTCCTGTCTCTACAAAAAAATTTTAAAATTAGCCAGATGTGGTGGCACCTGTAGTCCCACCTACTCAGAAGGCTGTGGCGGGAGGATCACTTGAGCCCAGAGGAGTTCAAGGCTACAGTGAGCTGCAATGGTGCCTCTGCACCCAGCCTGGGTGACAGAGCAAGACCTTGTCTCCAAAGAGTTATTTAATAGTCTTACTTGTTTGTTTCAGATAAAGAAGGTGGGAATCTCATGGGACCATGCAGAGGAGGATACGCCATCCTTGGATACTGTTGAAACATCTGAATGAAGGAAACAAAAAAAAATGTTGATAAATTTAGTTATTTAAAAAAAAAAAAAACCAGCTTAACTATGCCTTCTAGGCCTGAAGTTATTTAGAAATAATAACTAAAATGAATAGTACTACTAATAATGAGTTTCATGTTAGCATAGTTCACCATTCATCCTCAATAGCAACTCATTTGCAAAACCACTGCCTCCACCAAGTTTTTACAAATATAGGTAATAACTAGGGCATACCACATGAAGAACTTATCTCACTAGTAAATTATATAAAAATAATTGTGTAATGACAACATACATACATACAGGGACCCCAAGTAAGAACACTTGAAACACAAATAATTTGAGCCTAAATGTCACCGTAAAGCAGGCAGAGATTTTCTATGAGTAGGGCACAGGTGGGTTCTCAGTCAAGTTACTGCACAGATAATTATAAACTGAGGCCCCAACAAATCATGTTGCTTTCTGTGGCAACTCAGCTCTGAGAAGATAAAACTAGAAGAAGACATAAGACACGAGAACATAGACATATGAGAACGATAACATTAAGGAATTCATCCTATGATTTTGAAGGGAAGACATGTCAAAGAGTGTTTGCTCATTTACTAATTGCTTATATGCAGGTCACATTATGTAAATAACAGAAAATTGTATTACCTTATACACATAATTTGCATCCTGAAATAAAAGACTAGTTTTTTCTAAAAAGAAAATAACTGTGTTAGATTAGAAAACCGCCTTACAGTTGAAGAAAGGCTCTATTTATATGATTATGCTGTCTAAAGAAGAAATGTCTAAGTTGGATTGAAGCAAAGTTAATTAAGAAGCAGCTGAAACTCAGTTGGAAAAGCCTGTTGTGTAGGGAATACTCTGGAGAACTTCTGGTTGCATCTCACTTCTATACTAAAGTTAGTAAATGCACTATAGGTATCTATAGGTAAAGTGGCATTAGATCCTTCTTCTGATAATTCAGACGTAAAGTTTCATGTGGTCTTAAATGCTTAAAATTTAGGAGTTTGCCACAACATTAGCTGTAGAAACAATTTAGATTCTCAGTATACAGTATTTAAATATCTTTGTTTTGTTAAGCAGTGAAACACTTCACTCAAAATCATTGATGAAAATGGGAATGCAGCTCACTAAGTCTCCACTCCTCTTTCCTATCATACCCCCTACCTCACACCTAGAAGTTCAGGGGTCTTTGGAAGCACAACTTGAAAATTATGGTATAATTAATTTTTCAAAGCCAGGTCAGCATGCAAGATTTATTTTATCATACTCCCAAACTTCTTTTTAGAAAATATTTAACAAGTAATATTTACTCATTTCCCTGTTAGTCTAGTCTAAAAAAATAATAATAATAATAAATATCACTTCTGTAGCATATATTCTAAAATTGGAGCAGTACAAAATTAGCACAGCCGCTGTGCAAGGATGACACACAAATTCATGAAGTGCTCCGTATTTTTAAATTAAAATAGTAATAACACAAAGGAGGAATAGAAGACATAATGGATATTTAGAATTTGAGTACTTATGAGTTAAGTCACAAATAAATAAATATGACCTAGATTTTTTTCTTCCCTATGAGAGCAATGGGTTTCCTGAAAAATGTGATTTATCTGGTCACATGTAACTTGCCATATAACACGCAATAGGCTGAAAGCCAACAAACAATGAGGGCACCAAATCTAATGGTTTATAGAAAACACAGAGGCCAAAAGTATATATTAAATGAAACTACAAAGATGGCACGAACATAATCCGGACTCTGACAAACTTCGCAGGAACTAACTGTAACACATTAAGCTCCAAAGAACAGAGATGGAAGCACCTACAGACAAGATCTTAACAGGAACCAATCTCAAAGAATGGACATTATCTGGAGCCTAATTACAGAAACTGGAATACTGCCATGATATTTGAGAACACTAAGAAATCAGTTTTGTCTTTAGGTGTGATAATGGTATTGTGAACTCCTTTCCCAAGTCTTTATCTTTCAAAATACAACATAAAATATTTACAGATGAAATGACATCTTGGATTTGCTCTTGTAATCCAAAGTTAGTTGGAAAAGAGGGGGACTCACTGAACTGCTGTCTCTATTTTTGATGATGTATAAAACTTTCCATAATAAAAAATTAAAAGTACACAAAAACTTTAGAACTAAAGCAGGTATTCTTTTTTTTTTTGAGTTGGAGTCTCACTCCATCACACAGGCTGGAGTGCAGTGGCACATTGACGGCCACCCCAGGGTCTATCTGCTGGGCTCAGGCTTCCAAGTAGCCAGAACTACAGGCACGCACTACCACACCCGACTAATTTTTTGATGTACCGCAGAGATGAGGTCTCGCCAAGTTGACCAGGCTATTCTTGAACCCATGGGCTCAGGCAATCCCCTCACCTCGGCCTCCCAAAGTGCTGGGATTACAGGCTTGAGCCACGGTGTCCAGCCTAAAGCAGGTATTCTTTTTTTTTTTTTTTTTTAAGTTGGAGTCTCACTCTGTCACCCAGACTGGAGTGCAGCGGCACACTCCCGGCTACTGCAGCCACGACCTGCTGGGCTCCGGCGATCCTTCCGCCTCAGCCTTCCAAGTAGCTGGAACTACAGGTGTGCGCTACCACGCCTGGATAATTTTTTTGATTTTATTGTAGAGATGAGGTATCGAATGCATGGGCTCAGGCAATCCACTCACCTCAGTCTCCCAAAGTGCTGGGATTACAGGCTGAGCCACAGAGCCTGGGTACCAAGTATTCTTAACTGTTTTTTGTACCATGAACTTTCCTTTTGGTAGTGTGATGAATCCTACGGACCTCTTCTCAGAAAAATGTTTTAAATGAGTAATCTATAATATACACTGCATTCAATATTACATGTTACAAAGAATTATACTAAAATTCGGTTACCACAATATTTTAAGAATAAATTCAAGTCGGTGGCTCACACTTCTAATCTTAGCACTTTGGGAGACCAACATGGGAGGATTGTTTTGAGCCCAGGAGTTCAAGAGTACATAGTAAGACCGCATCTCTACAAAAAAATTTTAAAAATTAGTCAGGTGTGGTGGCATGCACCTGTAGTCTCAGTACTTGGGAGGCTAAGGCAGGAGAATCACTTCAGTTCAAGAGGTCAAGGCTACAGTCAGCCAGGACCACACACTGTACTCCAGCCAAGGCAAAAGAGTGAAATTCTGTCTCAAAAAAATGTGTGATATGGGTATGTATGTGCTTCTATATTATTAGGTCCCTTATCCATGGGTCTAGTAGTTATTTGGAAGTAAAGCTGAATGTAATGTGATAGGAAAACATACAATCCCTATGATAAATATACAAGTAAGTACTGCTGATACTTCTGTGATTTGCTTCCTAAAGCCACAATCAAAGATCAATTAGATGTTAATGAAAATAAAGACCTAAACATTTCCTCATATCAATTCTCTCCTTGTAACTCAGATCAAAGACCTCTTATTTGCTGAGCAATACTCACATATGGAGGCATCATAGCTCTATACTGGGAAGCGAGGGCACTCTGCTGTCCATTCAGTTTAGCCTGTGGAGGACCACAAGCTATCCTCTTTTCCACCACTTTGAGGATATCATTCTGTTCTGATGTTCCACTTGTGCTTTCATCCTGGCTAGGAAGCTTTTCATCTTGATCAGATGAAGGTGAGCCAGCAGACTTACCACCATCTCTCCAACATGCAACATCTGTTGTGAAGAGGGAGGAGGAAGAAAAAAGAAAAACTATCTCAAAAGGGAACCAAGTGAAACCAAACTAAGCACATTCCAGGAAAATGTAAGCCAAGTAAGCACAGCAGAGGAGCAGGATCTATGCCCTACTAGTGCTTTCAAGGCATTTAGCAGTGGCTTTCAAAACAGAGAGGACGCACCTCACTGGGTGCCACCAATAGCAAACACTGGGACTGGGGAAGAAAATGTTAGAACTTCTCTATGAAGCTTTTGGAATTTCTGAAGATTTAACTCACTATACTCCGTATGTCATGAGGTCATGTTTCAGAGTAAGACAGAACTGAGGTTTTCTGAGGAGTGAAAGGAAGGAAGGTGGGAGTGCTATAATATGGAAGGGCTGACAGTGACGCTCTCATTTGTTTTCATCTACTAGTGCTGGTTACATGTGCCCAGGTGAATAGATTTAGTGACATTATCCAGTTCAACTACATAACCAAATGAAACAGCTAAGTGGTTTTGCAAGGTTTTATGTGGTTCTGCATGGTAACCAGTCTCCAAGATGGCCTGACTGGTCTCCACCTCTGGGCATTCACATTCTGTGTAGTCCCTTCTCACAGTATATCATAGTTGGTCTGTGTAACCTGTAGAATACAGCAGAAGTGATAGCATATCCTTTCAAGTACAGGTTAAAGAAGCCCTGTGGGCTTCTGTTCTGGGTAGGGAAAGTCTGCCTGTCTCACCACTTATTCTGGGGAAGCCATGTTATAAGGCCAACATACTGAAGAGTCAATGGCTTACACAAGTCAGTTTGGAAGTACAACCCAAGCCAATGACAGCTTCACTGCAGCCTTATGGGAGAGTCCCTTGGTCAGAACCTCTAGCTAAGTTGTTCCTGGATTCCTGACCCTTAGAGACTGTGGGAGATCATACTGGTTTTCATTGTTAAACTTGTTATGCAGCAATAGATAACTGGTGGAAATTCAACTCAACAAGAAACACTGCTGACTCATCTATTCATAATGAACTTATTAAGTATATTACAATAATATAACAATAAGATAACATAAATTTAGTCTGGCTGGGCATGGTGGCTCTCTCCTGTAATCCCAACACTTTAGGAGGCCAAGGCAGGAGGACCACTTGAGCCCAGGAGTTTGAGACCAGCCTGGGCAACATAGTGAGACCTCATCTCTACAAAAAAAAAATCAGCTGGGTACGGTGGCATGGGCCTGTAGTCCCAACTACTTGTGAGGCTGAGGCAGAAGGATCATGCCATGGCACTCCAGCCCAGGCAACAGAGTGAGACTCTGACTCAAAAAAAAGAAAACAAATATGGTTTAGTAAATGTTACTATCAAGAGAAATCTCCCCATGTATACAGGGTACTTTAAAATATTAGGTATTGCCAGGCTCAGTGGCTCAGCCTGTAATTCCGTGCTTTGGGAGGCTAAGGTGAGTGGATTGCCTGAGCCCACGGGTTCGAGACCCACCTGGGCAACTTGGCAAGACCTCATCTCCACAATAAATCAAAAATCAGCTGGGCGTGGTAGTGCGCGCCTGTAGTTCCAGCTACTTGGAAGGCTGAGGCAGAAGGATCTCCGGAGCCCAGCAGGTCTAGGCTGTGGTGGCTGGGAGTGGCCACTGCACTCCAGTCTGGGTGACAGAGTGAGGCTCCAACTCAAAAAAATAAATTAAAATAAAGTAAAATAGAATATTAGGTATTGACAACATGAAGCTATCTCAATTAATAAAACATTTAAAACACCTCATTTTATACTCCTATTGTTTGTTTTTGCTTCACAATGCACATAATGTATCCCTCACTATCCAAAATGATGTTTTTCCAGTTTGAGTTCAGAAGGCAAAGGATCACTGAATATTAATCACAGTAAATAAATGGATACAACTTATAAATAAATAGTTGTATACTGAGAAGTTTGCTAAAAATTTGTAAAAGAGTCCAAATATTAATGCACATGTAAGTAACCTAGAGACAGCTACAATGCAGATTTTGATTTAGTGGGTAGGATATGAGGTCCAAGATTATACATTTCTAAAAAGTTCTCAAGTTATAGTAATACTGTTGATATAAAAAAAAAAAAACTAGTAGTAAGTGACTACAGTACTAGTCTGCCTTCTCAAACTAGGCAATTCATATACAACAGGCAGTAGGAGGTTATGTCACAAAACAAGAAACAAATATCATCTTACTCTGTATTTTTATTAAAGAGAAAGCACTCTTACTTGGTGGACGTAAACTGGGTCCAGGTCCATAGTTGTCATCATTTGCTTCCTTTTCTTTTTTTTCCTGATCCCCAGCTGCCTGTAGGCTGGGAAATTCCTGCTGAAACTGACTATTCACTTGGATTCCTATAGGTAAAAAAAAAATCCAAAACATTAAAGGTAACTTTTATACTAAAGATAATTCAAACCACCCTCCTAGGAGAGCGCTCTCTGTCTCTTTCTGATAAATTATTCCACATTTCAATAATGACTGTACATATCCATAAAACTTTTAAACTCAGGATCCTTTGAAAAGTTAATGAACAGCCATGAGGAGATGGAAATCTATGAAACGAATCTTCCAGATACCATTCCAGAGGACTCATTAAAGATGATCAGGTAAGTAAGAAGAGTTTCACTTGTTTTTGTTTTATTATCACTCTTTACATTCTCAATACAAGTCAAATTCCTTTGCTAAAAAATTCTAAGAATTAGTTCAAATCTTATTACTGAAATCAAATTTTATGCATAAAGATTATATACATATCAAGGTGAGGCTAAAATGCCTTAATTTAACTTACTGTTTTCATTTAATGTGCTTTGATTTAATTTACAGCTGAGACTGACTGCACCTCACAATTCACCTATTCACCCATCTAACTCCCTATCTGCCTATCTATTTTTATACTTCTATCAATTAAAAGAGCTAGTTTTATTAAGCGTGACACCTAAACTGGTTCTTCCATAGAATGTTTTACAGCAAGTTCCTGTTCTGTAAGTGGAAAAATTAATTCTGCTAGGGATTTCATCATTCCTTGGGAGAGTCCTGCAGCTACTGTGCTTTGTGGCTACTTTCTAGCTCTTCTCCACCCTGAGAATCATGACAGCATATGTGAAACAGTGGAGACTGGAAATACAGACGAGGATGCATGCATCCATGCAATAACTTGTTTTTATGTCTCAAAGACCTGAAGGTACAGGCTTTCTCTGGATGTGTTGGGGTAAAGATAAAATAATATGGGACAGAAGGTACCTTAAAGACTACATTTTTAATCACTATCACTGACTCATACATGGCTCTCCACACTGAAATATAGGTAGCCCAAGAGATTTTTTAAAAGATAGGTTTTAAAGGCCTCAGTATATCCTTTGACAATGGTCTCTAGCTCTACCAAAATATGCCTTATCAAGTCTAACGAGTTTCCCCAGCTAAAGTCCACTTACCATCTCCTTGTCCACCTTGCTTGTTACTGGCCCATGATTTGGGAGCAGGTGGTACTTCCGGGGGAGCTGCAACCCCAGGTTTTGGCTGTGCTGGTGGCACTTCTGGTGCTCTTAAAAAAAAAACAGCAACAACAACAAAACACATGAATCCATTATTTCTGGTATGGCATGTTAAAATAAAATATTATATTTAAATGTGTATACAAATTATTTGGCTACATCATTTACTCAAAGATAAATCTCACACAAATGTTTTCCCTCTGCAACGTTCCTTCAGATAAATTATGGCTATTTTTGTCCCCTTTCATATCTACCTTTGAGTAACCCAATGAGATGACAGCTTTATTTGTTTTCCATTTTGTTTTTTAAGAAAAGGGAAAAAAAAGTATTTTATTTCTTTATTTTTGTGAGTCAGGGTCTTACTCTGTCACCCAGGCTGGAGAATAGTGGCATAATCACGATTCACTGCAGCCTCAACCTCCTAGGCTCAAGCAATCCTTCCACCTCAGCCTTCTGAGTACCTGAAGGTACGTACCACCACGCTTAGCTAATTTTTTGATTTTTCTATGAGACAAAGTCTTTTTATATTGCCCAGGCTGGTCTTGAACACCTGGGCTCAAGGCACCCTCCCGCCTCAGCCAATCAAAGTGCTGGAATTACAGACATGAGCCATTGTGCCCAGCAAAACGCTTTTTTAAAAAGCCTTCCTTTCCTTCCTCCCCTCTGCAAAACACTTAATATTCAACATAGCTACCAAAAATCTATTTTAAGGAAGTGAACATTTATAATTCAAATTAACAGTGTATGCACACATACAGTCTGGACACATGGAATGGGTCAGGGTCTAAGGCTAAGTAAACTCTCCATCTGACTATCAACAGGTTGGTCACTGTACTTATTACTGTTATTCAAAGAGATAATAGCAGCTTGCCTGGTCCATTCCCATGAGTAAAAGGTATTTTAAAAGGGTGTATCATTTCATTCAATCCTTGTAAAGAAGTAATGCTTTAAAAACGAGAATGTTTCCAGTCTCATGAAATGCAATATAATTCTGGTATACTCAGACTGGTTATTTACTATGGATAATTCCACTATAATGAACAAGCCACAAACAGTCCTCGATAAACTTCTACATAAGTAGTCAAGCTTACTACAAAAAGCTCTTCAGGAAGGACTACAGAATTTTGGTAACAGATATATGCAAAGAAACAAAAAACAAGAACCCAATGGCTTGTTTTATTTTTTGAAAATTAGCACTATTTAGCTTGGTCATTCAATTAACTGACAACCTGGCACAATTTCTGTCACAGAGAAAGCTAAGTATTTGCTAAGTATTATTGTGTATTAAGATACACAATAATAATTCTATACTAGCTTTCTTGCTAGAATATATACAAATATTACTTGAGCACCTATGACACATCAGGCAGTTTCAATGCTGGAGATACACAGTGAATCAGGCAGACAACCTTAGCATCATGAAATTTAGGTAACAGAATCAATTCTTAATCATATTAGAAAAAGAATGACTGTGTTGGCTGCAATGAGGGGAGAGAGCCTAATACAGGCTATGACATAAGCAAAGTTTTAATTAGCAATTCTGTCATCAGTCCTACCTTGACAAACAGAAATACTGCCACTAAACCCACTCATAGGAAAAATTAATAGGGCAACCCCTTTGGGTCCCCTCCAACTGTGGAAGCTTTTCTGTCCTCTCAATAAATCCTGCTTTCTCGCTTTCCCAAAAAAATAAAGACAAAAGAAAAGAAAAATTAATCAAGCGTTACTATATCATCAACGATTTTAAAGACCATGAAATATGTAATACATGTAATACAGCCCTTAGCACATAGCAGGTATTCAAACTTAAGTTCCCTATCAAGAAAGAGGAAGGGTTTCATTCTTTAAGACTTTGACTCACTTTTCTTCTTCATGCTGCTCTTGTTTAGATGCCCAACCTGTGCCATCTTTAGGTACAATGTTCACATTAGGATCATTGCCTTTGTTTTCTGCTTTGAGACTTGGGAGGTTAGCAGGTGGAGGCATACGCCGTGAAATACCAACTTTTCCAAGACTCTGTAATCCATGTCGAGCTGCAACTAAAGATCAATAACATCAACTTTCTTAGAACATCTTATTTTATGAACCATTTGATTCTTCAAATGATAGTAGAAAAACGATGGGAATTAATGGAATCCCTGTACAATTATTCCTAATATTTTGTCTATCTGCCTATCAATTGATCGATTGAGTCAGAGTCTCACTCTGTCACCCAGGCTGAAGTGCAGTGGCATGGTCCCAGCCACTGCAGCCTCTACCTACTGGGTTCTGGCAATCCTTCTGCCTCAGCCTTCCAAGCAGCTAGAACCACAGGTGTGAGCCACCATACCAGGCTAATTTTTTATTTTTATTCTAGAGATGAGGTCTCACCAAGTTGCCCAGGCTGGTCTCGAACCCCTGGGCTCAGGCAATCCTCTTGCCTCCACCTCCCAAAGTGCTGGGATTACAGGCGTGAGCCACGGAGCCCAGCTAATCCTAATATTTCAAAATAAGAAGTTCAAACTAAGCAACACACCTGCAACAGAATTCAATGTAGAATCAAGCCATTTAACAGATGGCTTAAAAATTCTAACAATGCAATGCAACACACTACAAAAAAGAAAACACTAATAATGCTGGTCTTAATTTTTTTTTTCAGGGCACCTCTTCAAACTTAAAACTTAGAACATTAAGAAAATAAACATGTTGACTTCATGCTCATAACAAATACTGCTCATGTACCATACATACATAGTCCAGTTTTCAGCTTTTACTGTATACACAAGGCTCAAAGTACTTAAGTAAAAAAAAAAAAAAAAAAAAAAAGAAATGCAGGACTTTCTATTCTATAACTAAAGAGGTGTAAATACCACTGTATAGCTCTATGCCTATCAATGTCAATAACTGAATCTCTCCTTTGGAGCCATACCATTCTACTTATTTTCTGCTGAAAACAAACAGGAAAAAATAAAAATATTTTTAAAGTTTACATTTTCGACTATTAATGTATTTAATCCATATCTCCTGAAAAAAAGTGTATAAAAAGGCAAATGCAGAGCCTTAGGTATGTCTTAGCTTCTAACAGCAGCAGGGTGTACCATTTACAGGAACAAAATAAAATCATGAAAAATGTGTCACTTGATTTTACTCACCTGTGGTTTTCTGAGTTTCTAATGATTTACCCTTGTATGTATTAAATAAACTGAGTGTTGCATACTTTTTCCCATCCTTTGCTTTTGTGCTCTGGCCTGACTTCTCCGACATTTCGGTGGAAACTCATCGAGTCCAAAACCTCCTGCCACACCCCTTAAAACCAGTCTTTAAGATGCACATACGAAGAAAAAAATAAGGAGAAAAAAATTCAGTAAATTCAAGTATTCACAGAATTACAAAAAATATACTGAGAAATCTTCAATAACCCATATTAACGATAATTTCATAAACGTTTTTCACAAATTCCAAAAACCAATACAAATAAAATTAATCATAATAAAGTACCATGCACTTAATAATTATATTAGTTATTTATAGTATATAACTGTGTAACTCTAGCATAGAGAATAAGGACCATATGAATCAGGAGAACTGAAGAATGAAATAAAAAATAAATATAAACAGAGAATAAGGACCATAATTTATGCTGAGATACATAGTTCAAATACAGTGAATCCATGGAGACCATCTATTTAATAAAGACATTACTCAATTTAATAGGCTTGAAATGACTGACAGTATCAGCCCACACACATGAAATGCAAATGAGATTATTCTTCCTATTAACTGTATACATGTGATTTCAGCCAGTATGTGCCTAACAAAGCTCTATTAATTTAACAGTTTAGCTGGGCTCGGTGGCTCAGCCTGTAATTCCTCACTTGGGGAGGCTGAGGTGAGTGGATTGCCTGAGCCCGCGGGTTCGAGACCCACCTGGGCAACTTGGCAAGACCTCATCTCTACAATAAATCAAAAAATTAGCC
>CAUYQG010038768.1:0-11837 GCA_963574415.1 Tarsius wallacei | reverse complement strand
GCAACTTGGATGGATTTGGAGTCGATCATACTCAGTGATTTATCACAGAAACAAAGAACTGGGTTCCATATGTTCTCACTCATAAATGGACCTTGAACAATTATAATGCTATAAGAAAGTGATTGGCAGTAGTGGAAAACAATCAGGGGAGGGGGGTTGGGATTGGCCGTTGAAGGAAACTGCTAGGGGAGGGAGGGGCATACCTCATCAACAAGGGTACCTGCATGATTAATGTTTATATACCTAACCCTGAATTGTATGCCACATCTCTATAATAAATTTTAAAAGAATATTAAAAAAATAAAAATAAAAAATAAATAGAACCAACAAAATGATGACAACAACAAGAACTGCTCCTTCATTACAAATACTTTGAGAAACACTGATGTAGACTCTTGCTTCGAGAAGTCTCAAAATATTGGAATAAGCTGTGGCTGAATGAGTTGTGGTGCGAAGCAGTTGATAAAGGAAAGAGATAACAGAAGGGAGTGCTGGTCCTGGCTGTGCTCTTTGCTTGCTCTGTGGTCTTGAGTAAGCCACTCTTCTCTGGGCCCCTGATGGCACACACAATCCGTCCCTGAGGCTTCCTCTTTTTGACAGAGGTGCTGGTATAAGACCAAGAAGAACAGAGTTCTTGTCAGTGGAAAGGATCAAAATTGGCTGAGGAATTAGCCGTAGGACTAGGAGATGTGGTTGACTGCAAAAATGGCCACAATCCTTCCATCCTCCCTGTATCCATGCCCTTTGCAATATGATTTTATAGTTTATTCCATCAAGATGGAATCTACTCCTCCTTCCCTTGGATGCTGGATGGGCTCATGAATGTGCTGCAGGAGTGATGGCGTGTTAGTTCTGGGCCAAGCTCCCATGAGGCTTCCACTTGTGGGCTCCCACAGGGATCCCACTTCCCTTGGGTTCTTGCTCAGGTGCCATGTGAACAGGTGATGAGTTGCCCCGCTTGAGGCCATCCCAGACCAGCCAGCTCCAGACAACCTGGCAGCTGTCATGAGAGAGGCCAAGTGAGACCAGAAGAATCAGCTAGCAGTCTCGTCCAAATTGCTGACCCGTAGAATCGTATGTTAAATATACACTTCTTGTTTAAGTCATTAAGGTTTTTGAATGATTTGTTATGCCGCAGAAGCAAATTGATTCAGGAATAGAATATGATTCTGGCTGCTACTGGGTGTGTTGTTTGGGTATCAGGGGAAATGATGATAGAGCCAGTTTGATTTTTTCATCTTTCTGCACCCTTTCTCCCATTCCAGCCCCAAGGTTGCTCCTGGTTTCCTGACTCCACTCAGGGAATTGTGTCTTTTCAAAGTGTGGCTCCTACCATCCCAAACCAGCAAGACTTCAACATTCTAAATATCAAATGCTTTGAGAACCTGATGGAAGCTGAGGCTCTATGCCTCAGGGAAAATGCACATCTCCACATTTATGTATATTTTGTGTGCAATTTTAAGACTCTGGGGTCCAGGTGTGAACTCCTCTGCCCAGGATAAGAGTTCCAGGTATAGACCTAGCCTCTCTCCAACTCCTTTCAAATCACTCTTCTCATGTTCCACACTTGAAATTTCCCAGCTCTCTCTCTTAGTGCCTAAGGGTCTTGCTAACCTTATCAATTAATTCACACGAGATAATGTGAAAACAACAATCTATTAAAAGCATGGAGCCCTTAGAAATGATCTCTAAAACATCCCCCCACATGGTATTTAGGTCATCCTCTTAACATCCCTGTAAATTATGTGGACAGGGCCTAGAATCCTTATTTTTCTGAAGAGGAGACTTAGTCTCAGTCCAGGGATGTTATTGTCCAAGATCACTCAGCCAATAATGGGTAGCATTGGTATTCCTGATGCTATTCCATGCGACTTTACTTTTCAAAAACATGGCATGTTAGTGTCAGCAAATCCCAATGGGAAAGGCCTATCCTGTATGAGGAGTATCAGGAAGGGCTATGTGGCCACATGGAGAGTAGAAAAAGAGTGGTAGGAGCTGAGATCATGGTCATGCCCTTAACAAAGGAGATTCTTTTTGGAAGTCTTCACACCCAGAGTAGGAGAGGCTGTCTGTAATCTTTTAAGTTACTCTCACTTAAGAAAATTCCATCATTAATTGCATCAGTCTATATATACTCCGCTCTTCTCCCTCTTCCCTAAGAAGGAAGGGATCTCAGCGTCTTTCACACAGTCCAAACTTAGAAAGATTTACACTTCATCTTAAACATGCCAGTCTGTACCTTTTACAGCAAAACACAAATTGTTGAATTTTATTTTTAAAATAATCAAGAAAAGTTGAGTCTAGAGATTTCATGTTCTTTGAACCTGATTCAGGAAACATTTTTAGAGCACCTACTAGGCGCAGTGTCCTGCCCTTGGAGCTGAGATGAGTGGGCACAAGAGAGAATTTAAAGTTGTGTTAAATGTAGAATCCCCAGGAAATGTCAAGGGAATTAAGAACCATCTCACTCACTTTGTAGACTTTTTCAACCCTCAGGGATAGACTCAATGTTCTTTCCTTCCCTGTGCTTTTTCACTTCAGAAGGAAACATTCTCTACTTTGTATCTACTCCCCATTGCCGTAGGACTAGCAAATGAATCAGTGGGAATAACAGAATATTGTGATTTAGCCTTTCTTTTCTTCTTTTGCTTTTGGTCTTTTCCACTCAGCTGTGAGTTCCTGAGGGCAGGCATGTGTCTTATTTCTCTTCTGTGTGCCATTTCCCCATCCTACCTTCTCAACATCCACACAACACTAGGCCAGTAAATACACATAGAATTGAGCTGAATCACTGAACACACAAATATGCCTGAAGAGATGCAGACAAAGGTCTTCAGTGGTGTGTATGTGTGTAGGGAACCCAGTCACATTACATGACTGTTGTTCTTCTTAAGGACATAGAAACCCGCTCAATTAAGGGGAAAAAACTAATCTTATGAATTTTGTACAATACTAGAAATGAGAAGTCACTTAAAGCCTTGAGCTATTATTATTATTCTTGTAGCTATTTTTATAATAATATCGTATCTTAAAGCAGGAGCATCTCTGTGGAAAGGGACTCTGAAGCCATTACAGACAACTTCCCCAGTTTCTGTGATTTAGAGAGCTCCCCTGTTCATTCCCCGCACTTAATCAGAGGCATTCCATTTTTTTAGTTCAAAGAAAATGGACTGCAGAATATCCTTGCCCTAAAATTGCCTTTTGAATGGCCCAGGAGCCATGGGATTCAATGAGCATGTTTCTCTCCTCCAGGATTCAAGGTAACAGAGTACACTGTTACCATGGCTCCATGAGCTTGTTTAACTTTCTGTGAGAGCATTTCCAACCTTAGACCGCTTGTTGTATTTAAAAATTGTTCTATTATCTACTCAGGAGCTGGAGAAGAGAGCATGGCTGGGCATTGAGCGTCTTGGTGAATGGAAATGAACAGACTGGAGACACTGATCCGAGGTCAACACACACAGCTCACTTGGTGCACACTGATTCTAATCTTACAGGTCACTAATTTCTTATGGGCTACCCAATCAATACACAGGTCTGTTTCAAGAGAGGGCCAAGGTTGAGGTTCATTTCTTGTAGAAATGGAGGAATGGTGTCTTGGTTAAGAGGCTTTTGATCAAAAGTAACATAAACCAATGCAAGTCAACTTAAACAGAAAAAGAAATTTGCTGGAAGGATAGTGGGACTTCTCATAGAATCATAGAAAGACAGAATAATCACATCTTTTACAAAGGCTGGAACAGGACATCTTTGGTGTCCCTTAGTATTGTTTTGACTGCCCAACATTCAATCTCCTTTCTAAAATCACTCCAATTTCTTTTGAAAAAGTATTGTTCCTTGCTGAATACAGCCTGGTGGAATTATGAACAGAGATCCTGCACTGCCTTAATTAAGGAAAAGACACATTACCCATGATAGGCCAATTAGACCTTCACTCTCTGGAATTTGAATCTTGATCAGAAATTTAAAGGGACTCAAAATAGTTGGGATTCATCTCTTCTGACTGTAGTGACCAGACCAGCTTGTTCTTGCCATAAGACTGAACCTAAAGTTATCATTTCTTAAAACCCTAGGGTCACCTGGGTTCTGTGCTTATCGAGATTTTCAGTTTTCCCAACAATTCCTTGAGGTACCCATGTTCTAGTAATTTCCCATTCCAAAAAATATCCAAAGTCAGTCTCTTTTGCTGGCAGCAAAAGAACTCTGACCAATACAAAGTCCATCCCTCCATAAAGTTGCCACTGACTTGAGTCAGCTTACCCCTCTTGTTCTCTATAGCTCACAATCAGAATTTTTCAGGAGGTGGAATTCCATACATTTTGGGTCTGCTTGATCCAATCAGCTGTACTAAGGAGCAAGGCAATATATTAGGAACATACCTGCCAGAGGCTAATCCCTGGGGGGGGGAAAGGCAGTTCTCAGAGAAGGGGATAGGACTGGTGGACAGGAACAACACTTTCTCCAAAGAAAATGGGCTATGAACAGAAAACATTGCTTCCCAGGAAGCGTGGCAAATAGTGTTGAAGCTAACTTATTACTGGGAGACAGGTGTGAACAAGTGACACCACAAGTCAGATGGTGAATTGATCTAAAGAAGGGTGGTTGATCTTGAACCCCACATTTGAGCATGAGCATAGACTTGGGTTAAAGCAGGCCAGGGGCTCTGGTTTAAGCCACATATTTCAGTGGAAATGATTGCTATACATTAATTCAGTCTATCCAAATAGTAAGTCTAGCCTTTGAGAGTTTAGTTCACAAACACTTGTCAGTTAAAGACACACTGTTCCAGTGTTGGACTTCAGAACTTGTGGTCTCCCTTTCCCTCAAGCTATGCTTTTCCCCACTCTTATATGCTAACCCAGCCTTATGATAGCAGATATATGTTATCTAGATATTGTATTTGGTGTAATTCTCCACTTTGCTTAGACAAAAATAGTTACCAGTTATTTTCTTCCCGTGGCACTTATTCTCCCAGTCATTGATTGGGTCATTAAGTTTAAAACCCCAAGTACCTTTGCCTTCTCTGGTCTATTTGACCTAAGCATGTGTTAAGAAAGTTTCTCTATATCCTTGACTTGCACACCATTAAGGGCCCAATTTCCAACACTTTTATAATCAAAGGCCACAGGCACATAAGTAGAAGCCCCATTTGCCTTTGAAGAAAATGTCCTGGGCATCATTTTTCAGCTTGGTTGGAACTGAAATTTCCAACCCCTCCTATTTTTCCAGCCAAACACAGAAAATATGCAAAGATGTAATCTTGAAGTCATTTTTACACTTTTCCCCTTTTCCAAAGGGTGCTGGGTCCATTTGAGCTCACATGCTGGACTGGTGATTGCAAGTTGTCAGTACCATGCAACCCAAGTTCCTTATACTTCTAGTCATCCTGATCATAGTAGAGCAGTTCTCATTTCTTTTTTGTGCATGAGCTGCATGGTAACATGTATAATATCATTTAAAATCAACATTTCTTATCTGAAAATCACCATTTAAAAAAATTAATTGAGTGCCAACACTATCTTGTGCCTAGTCCTGTGCATTGTGGGGGAGATGATGGCAAAGCAGTCCCTGCACTCCAGGAGCAAACATTTGTGGAGCATTTCCTATGGGCAGGTCCAGTGCTTTAAGCCTTACGTCAGCACTATGGCTAGACACTACCATGATCCCATTTTACTGATGAAGGAACTGAGGTTCACAGAGTTCCACATGACTAGTGATTAATAGAGCTGGGACTCAAACCCAGGGCTGTCTGATGGGAAGGTCCTTGCTTCTCAGAAAGCATGTGAATCAACTGTAATAAGACCTGGTGCCATGGGTAACTAGGATGGGTCAGATGCAGAGTACTGAGGTTGAGGGACAATGGCTTGGGGAGGAGGAGAGGAGGGAAGGACCATGGTAGTCTAGAGAAAGAAAACTTCCTGGAGAAGGCAAGAGATTTCTGGACCTTTGATGTGTGCTTTGAAAAAGAACAAATTTAATTAACAACATTTACAAATAGGATTCACCAGAAAATATGGATTTGTGTTTTTTGTGTTTTTGTCTTAGTCCATTCAGGCTGGTATAACAAAATACTTATACTGTGTAACTTAAAAACAACAGAAGTTTATTGCTCACATTTCTGAAGGTTGAAAAGTCCAAGATCAAGGCACTGGTGGTCTGGTGAGGTGTTCCCTCCCTCATAGTGGGTGCCTTCTAGCTGTGGACTCATATGGTAGAAGGGACAAGGCGGCTTTCTAGGGCCTCTTTTATAAGAGCACTAATCTCATTCATGAGATCTCTGTCCTCATGACCTAATCACCTCCTAAAGAGCCCCACATCCTAATACCATCACTTTGGGGGGTAGAATTTTAACATGAATTCTGGGGAGGAAACCAACATTCAGATCATAGCAGTTTAAAAAAAAATATCACATCTGGGAACCCAGAACTCCCCTTTTGCATGGTGACAAGTGGTTGCACTGAGTAGGAGCTTCTCCCTTTAAATGAGGTGCCCACTTTCTAGTTTTCCACTTAGTATCTATCCCTTTGGGGCTGCTTCGCACATTGTCAGTTCCTGCCTGGGTCCTTTAGGCTTTAGAGCTTGGGACCCATTCATACCTAAAGGAAATTCTAGGGTCTCTCCTCCCCACCCCTCAGCCCCATGCCAGGAAAGAGATTTAACTAATTATGGCTCAGGGTTAAAGGACATTGTTTGAGCCAGAGTGCCTGGAGGTGCTACAGTTTGAATATATGTGTCCCTTTGAAATTAATATAGTGGAACTTGAACTCCAAAGTGATGGTATTGAGAGATGGGGCCATTGGGAAGTGATTATGTCACAAGGGCTTAACCCTCATAAATGGGATTAATGACTTTATGAAAAAGACCGGCCTACTCCTTCCATCTCCTCTGCAATGTGAAGACACAGCATTCATCCCTTTTGCTTTTTTGCCCTTCCCCTGTGTGAGGAGGGCACAGCAAGAAGAGAGCAGCCCTCACCAGACACCTGGTGCTTTGATCTTGGACTTCCTGGGATCCAGAACTGTGGGAAATAAATGTCTGTTCTTTATAAATCGCCCAGTCTCAGGTATTTTGTTGTAGCAGCACAAATGGACTAAGACAGGAGGTGAGTAGGCTCAGTTGATGAAGGAAGACGTGAAGAGCTGTTGCCTCTGGCTGGTGGGATTCCTTACCTTAAACCAGAATATCTGAGTGACCACTCCCAAGAACAGGCCAGTAGTGACATTGGAAGATAGAGATGAATGATCTTAAAATATTACAGAAGAAATTTAAGCCACACACCAGCAAGAACATCTGTTTTTTGATAACAATGGCTGTGCGCCATGGAAATAGCATCATGGGAGTAAATCTTCATACCAGTTCTGCCAACGGAACCATTCCCTGCCAAAGACCCTCCAATAATCATCATAGTTATGACAATAATGATAATAATATCAACTACCATTTACTGAGAATTTATAACAAACTAGGCTTGAATAAGGGCTTTACATATATTAGCTTATTTAATTCCCACAACAACACTGTAAGGCAGCTATTGTCATCCCTGTTTTACAAATGAAGAAACTGAGGCTCAGAGAGGTTAAACAACTGGGCTAAGAGATGTTACTGGAGAGTGACAGAGGGAAGACCAGACCCAGCTCTCTAAGTCCAAATCTCTTGTCTCAGTGTCACTTAAAGTGTGTGGGCCACAGGTTCCCTGCATCAGAATTACCTGGAATAGCCAAATTGTAAAAAATGCAGATTCCTGGGCAGCATGCTGGGTCAGCATCTCTGCAGATACATTGGAGGCTCCTGGATACTCACTCCCAGCTGTCTAAGCTTCTTTTCTTCAAGGCACACCTTGGTCCAGATGGCATTTTCTTGCATTTGAGCGGGTTAGCTGTCTCTCTGCTCCAATCCAGTCAAGCTCTGCCAGCTGGTGAACTTCCAAGGTCACTTAATGGGATCAGAGGAATCTTCAAACATGTGCCCTTCATCTCCTCCTTTTATAGAAGATGAGGCAACGGAAGCCCCAAAAGGCTGACTGGCTTGGCCCAGGGCACAAGACGAGCCAAGCACGTTGCCTCTCCACTCAACAGGTCTCCCTGTGCTGAAGGCCCTTGTCTCCTCCAGTCCTTCCTTTTTCCTCCTCTCCTTTCTCATTCAAGTAAGATGGACTGATTTTTCTTTGGGGTTGGCATTTACAGAGACAGAGGTGAATGCCCACAACAGGATCACTTCAACAGAGACCAGGAAGGCACGTGGCTAGTCTTGCACTTAGGGCAGAAAGCTGTCACCTAACAGGCATGCAGTCACAACATTTGCATCTAGTCTGCAAACACAGCAGACTCCCCTTCCAAGTGAAAATTGAGAGCTCACCAACTTGCCTCCCCTCATGTCCTCCTGCAAGCAAGCTTTGAGCTTCAGGGCTCCTTTGTTCTTAGCAGCCCCTGCCTTAAAACCTTTACAAAAACAATCAAAACCTTGTGGTGCCATGTTCTCCTGGCATTGCGGTGGTTTTTTCCTCCTCCCTCTCTCTCACTTTTTCGGTTGCCTTCAAAACAGAGAGGAGAAGCCTCTATTTGGCTCTGACAACAATATCTCCCGGTGCATTTTTCGCCTTGTGTTTTACTTCTGTCATTGATCAATAGACTCAAATGCCAGGCCTCCATCACAGCTGCAGACTTTGATTGCCCAAACTGTCTTGGCCCAGCGGAGCCTGTCTGCTTGAGTTTTGATGCTGAGAAATGTCACAGTAGGGAGGGGCCATGAGCCCCTGTCAGCATGCAAGGGAGGAGGGTGGTGACAGCTCATTCAGGCACTCTCTAGGCATCTCCCGCGGGCTGGAACTCATTCCTGTCTGGGGCTGTTCGCAACCACAGGTAAAGTCTGTCACACAGTGCAGGTATTGGGTGAATGAGGCATCCCCAGGGGCCACGGTAACCAAGCCTCATTAATCTGTTTGCCATGAAATCATCAAGGACAAAGGACATCCGCAAGAAATTTCCTGAATCCAGGTTTCAACTGAGACACTCACCATCAATGTGCCTTTTGGGCTGCAGCTCAGTTTATCTGAGCCTCAGTTTCCCCAGCTCTATAACAGCTCCCCATCCTTACCAGCAGTCTGAGAAATAAATAAAGCAGATGTGAAAGTGCTTTGGGAAGTGCCAAGTGCTTTGTGAGTGGGGAGTGTGCTGTTCTTATCCTTGTTCAAACTAGTTAGACAAGTGCTTTTTCAAATATCTGTCCCCTTCTCTGTCTCTCTATAAAAATGAATCTGGAGCTGTGCTGTTTGCAGAACAATTCTCATTTACTAATGTACTGTGAAAGTTAAAATTATAGGCAGATGCAGAAGAGAGGAGAACTAGGCAGCTGCTAAATTATTCACAAATGCTCCTGTTCAACAATTACCTTTCACTAATCTTCACCTCCCATTGCCTCAGGTCCTAAACTTCCTGTCCCACAAAACCCACTCACAGGAGGACCTAGAACTAGGGGGAAGACAAGATGGGTTGTATAAGCTGCCTGCCTCCCTTCCTAGTAGGGATATGGGTGTGTCTTTACTCTCATCAGTTTCCTCTGCCAGTCAGAGGGCATCAGCTCTTGGCCAGTGAAGACTGAGATTTCTGCTCAGATTTCATCAGAAGAAAACTCCACAACCAAGAACCCTGGTGCTGGCCTGTCATGGACTGGGACCTGAGGCTGGCTTTCTTCCTCAGGAAGTGGCTCTGCATTTGACTGGGCAGAACTACAAAGTGGGCATATCTAAGAGCCACTTCTTTTTTTTTTTTTTTTGAGTTGGAGTGTCACTCTGTCGCCCAGACTGGAGTGCAGTGGCCGCTCCCGGCCACCGCAGCCTCGACCCGCTGGGCTCCAGCGATCCTTCCGCCTCAGCCTTCCGAGTAGCCGGAATTACAGGCACGCGCTACCATGCCCGGCTGATTTTTTGATTTATTGTAGAGATGAGGTCTCGCCAAGTTGCCCAGGCGGGTCTCAAACCCGCGGGCGCAGGCAATCCACTCACCTCAGCCTCCCAAAGCGCGGGATTACAGGCTGAGCCACCGAGCCCGGCTTGGGGGTAAATAATTTAGAATCAAATATGTAATTACTTAGTTGGAAGTTAGGTGCATACACTGAAATGAGTCACCAACACATGAAGCATGCAATAAGCTAGAAAATACTCTTCTCTTTATCGACAAAGGATTAGCTATGAGACTATAAATTAATTCATGTTTCTTCAATATAACAATTTAGAGAAGATAATGTATACAAAAATAACAACAAAAATGTAATTTTAACCGCTATGGATTGCAATGTGTCCTCCAAAGTTCATGTGTTGGAAATGTAATCCCCAATCTAACAATGTTTGAAGCCTAATAAGAGATGACTAGGTCATGAAGTCTCTGCCCTTGTAAATGGATTCATGTCTTTAATGCAGGAGGGAGTTAGTTATTGAGAAAGGTGGTTTATTCTAAAAGTGAGTTCTCCTCTGACATGTGCTCTTTAGCTTTTCTGTCATGGGAAGCAAGAAGGTCAGGTGCAGCTCCTTGATCCTTGACCCTTGACTTCACAGCTTCCAGAACCACAGGACAAATAAATTTCTATTCATTATAAATACCCAGTTCTCAGGTATCCTGTTATAGCAGCACAAAATGAACTAAGAAAGTACCAACATTTTTCTAATGAAAACTAGGCAGAGGAAGGAAAAAGCTAATCACAAACTATTAGATAATAACAAAATCCTTTGTATTAAAAAAATAAATAAAACAATTACACTGGCCAGAAGTTAACACCTTACCCATCAATACGGATCTTAGTTACACCATATGGTAGATCAATGCAACTGAAATCTGTATGAACTAATATAGAACGAGGCACACAATTTACAGGAAAACACCCCGAGAATATATATAATCTGGTTTCATCTTTGGAAGTATTTCTCCTCCAAAAAAGATCAATGTTTTTCCACATGTGCAAAAAAGCTTCTGGAAGGATATAAAGATGAGTGGAATGTGACAAGGAAGTGTCCCCTCCATCGTACTTATTACTTATTACTTTTGTAGAGTTATCTGTAACTCTGATCCATTGCGCTCCTCAATCTGAAAGCAGGAATACAGCAGGAGGTAGGTTTGTGACTGCATGAAGACCTTGGGTTGTCGAGATAAGTAAGACTTGGGTTCCAATACTGCATGTGCTTTCAGTACTAGCTATGCTAACTTTGGATATGCTTCTCTTCTTGTAGTTTTCTTACCCATCTAAGACTGTTGGAAAGATTAAACATGATATGCATTCAAAGTCCTTGGCCTAGTATCTGGCACATTAAAGCACTCTAAAAGAAACTGAAGAGGCAACAGAAGAATGAGCATTATCTAACCAAATGAATTACAAAGCCCAGACTGATGATGCATGTTTTTAACCATTTTATCGCAGGTATTAAAAATCTTGACAATTTTGTTCTGGAGTGCATTGGCACAATCACGACTCACTGCAGCCTTCACCTCCAAGGTTCAGGCAATTCTTCTGCCTCCGCGTCCTGAGGACCTGGGCCGACAGGCATGCACCACACCTAGCAAAGTTTTAAATATTTTATAGAGACAAGGTGTATAGGCTCCTCCTCAGTTGAGAATGTGGGCCAGAATGCCAGCTACACAGATGATGTGGATTTACAGTTAAGACTGAAAATTAATTTATTTTATTATTATTATATATATATATATATTTTTTTGAGTTGGAGTCTCACTCGGTCACCCAGACTGGAGTGCAGTGGCCGCTGCGGCCACCGCAGCCTCGACCTGCTGGGCTCCAGCGATCCTTCCGCCTCAGCCTTCCGAGTAGCTGGAACTACAGGCGCGCGCTACCAC
>CAUYQG010038766.1:0-31614 GCA_963574415.1 Tarsius wallacei | reverse complement strand
CCGGCTGATTTTTTGATTTATTGTAGAGATGAGGTCTCGCTTGCCCAGGCGGGTCTCGAACCCGCGGGCTCAGGCAATCCACTCACCTCAGCCTCCCAAAGGCGCGGGATTACAGGCTGAGCCACCGAGCCCGGCGATTTTTTTTTTTACTTTAAGTCAAAGTGTTTTTTTTTTCCCCAGTAGATCCATTTACAAGCTACCAAAGTTTAAAGAGTCAATATAATTTTATCTCATTTTCTAATGGGAATAATTATATCAAAATACAGTAAAAACATTCCCAAACTCCATCTTGATTTTATTACCCAATTCTACCCTCTCCCCACAACTATCTCTCAAAGAAAAGTTACCACAAAGAAAATTCTAAAAGATTATAATATATACTTCACAATAATGCTAAGCAATATGGAATTTATCCTATTATAAAATGAGTGAGAATCAATGGAGTTGTTTAAGAAAGGGTAGCCCATTCAATTATTTATGTGCCTTAGTCCATTCTGTGATTCCATAATGGAATACCTGGGACTGAGTAATTTTGGTTAAGCATACATTTATTGGCTTACCATTCTGGAGACTGAAAAGCTCAAGATTAAGTTTCCAACATCTGGCAAGAGTCTTCCTGCTGCATCATCACATGGCAAAAAGCAGACGGACAAAGAGAGAGAACTTACCATTGAAAGCCCTTTTGATTAAGACATTAGAACCACCCATGAATTTAGAGGCATCTCGGCCCAACTGCTTGCTTTCTTTCTTTCTTTCTTTCTTTTTTTTGAGTCAAAGGGAGTTTCTCTCTGTCACACAGACTGGAGTGCAATGGCATGCTCATGGTCACCGCAGCCTCAACCTGCTGGGCTCAGGTGATCCTTCTGCCTCAGCCTTCCAAGTAGTTGGAACTACAGGCATGTGCTACCATGCTTGGCTAATTTTTTGATTTATTATAGAGATGAGGTCTCACCAAGTTGCCCAGGCTTGTCTCAAACCTGTGAGTGCAGGCAATCCTCTCATCTAAGCTTCCCAAATTGCTGGGATTATAGGCATGAGCCACTGCACCCAGCCGCCAATTGCTTCCTTAAAATCTTACCTTCCAATATCATTACATTGCCATTAAAATTCAATATGAGTTTTGAAAGTGACAAACATTCAGACCGTAGCAGTAACTATCACAAGAATAAACTTTGACTCATGTGTAATGGGTAATTTTAATTTTAATAATTATTATATAATCATTACAATGTTTTAAATTACATAACATGTACATACATTATAAATAAAATAAATATGTAGGTAAATAAAATAAATATGTAGATAAATAAAAATTAAGTAAATAAACAACTATTTTTTGCATGAAATTTAAGAATTAATCAATTTAGTTAAGAGCAAACAAAAGAATGATGCCTCTGGTCTTAAGAGGCTCATAAAACTAATTTTAAAAAATAATCAATGTTTTATGTCTTATTAAGATATGTAACATAATGGGATCAAATGGTACCATTTTAGAAGCTTCAAAAAAAAAGTTATTTTAGTGTATCAAAATCTTAGGAATGTAAATGACGGAAACAACCAGCAGATGTGGGTGCTAAAAGGTGTTCAGAAAAAAATAAAACAGAAAATCTCATTGCTATTTGGATTAAACTGGTTTGTAAATATTGGTTAAAATACTTACCGTGAACTTCTGCAAATATATCAGATGTACATTTAAGAGAATACAAGTCCTATACTAGAAAGTAAGAGCAAGCACCAATACATTTTGAAAATTGCTGTTAATCAATCTAATTTTTTCTCACAGACTGGTGAGGTCAGGAGAAATTGGATTAGATATATGCTTATGTAATCAAACAATAAAATGTTTTTTAAAAATATATGAAGCATAGGAATATGGAATTAAATATTAATCCAATTTGTCACTTTTCTAAATAATGATGTTGACCCCTAATAATCCTTCAGAGTAAAACCTGAACTATTTATGTCATTAAAGATCAATACAGAACAATATACTGATCTGTATTGTATAAAGAGAAGACACTAAGCTGCCCCAAAGTTATTTCCCTGCTTCTTTCTTTCTCTGATCATCAGAGATGCAGTTATTTAATTTTTACTTAGCTGAGAAACTGATCTATCATGATCTAATCAGAGAATATTTAGAAACATCTAAAAAATGTCTCAAATAACAAAATATATTGCAATATGAAATTTATCCTGGCCAAAACTAATATTCTAATCTTCCCCAGCCCCTGATCTGTTCCTCATGCAGTCTTTTTCATATCAGTTGCTGACACTTCTATTTCTTTAATTATTTAGTTCCAATATATTGGAGTCATCTTTGACACCTTTTACATTACTATCTACTCTGAAAGCAATTCTGTTGACTCTATGTTAAAACAATTTTAAATCTTTCTCCCACCTACTGTGATTTGTGCTTACTAAGTTTACAAATGTCACTCATAGGTTAGAATTTGTTAAAGTTTACTGTTTGCCTACAATAAATATTATATTGCATGAAGCATTTAAATACAGAATTTCAGTTCTTTATAAAGCTTAATTTTATTAAGGAAATTATTAATCACTGTGTAAATAGTCTAAATACATATGATGTTAGATTGCCAAATATGATAGGGAAATAGGATGTCCCCTGGCAGTTTCCTCCTACTTAAAAAAAATTGGACAGTCGTCCACAAACAAAAGAGTCTTTGCAGGATCCAGATAGGAGGTTATAAAACTGGTGGAACACAAGATCAAGAAAGACCATTTGGACAAGACAGGCCTGTGAACTAATGACAAGCTCACTAACAGTGGTCCCAGCTGCAGATCAGAAGCAGAGCAACTGCCAATTGACTCAGATTCAAGCCTTCTTGTCTATGGTTCTGCCACTTTCTTCTTCTGCCAAAGGAGTCAGAAGAAGTCACATTTGTTTGTGTTCCCAGAAACAAAGTCTCTGAATAAACACTGTGACCCAGCTGCAGCCCCACTCTACCTTGGTCCGGTGGTAGTTCTGTCTGCACAATGACCAATTCAAGTTTTGGGAATGTACCACACTTGTAGGTGCCTATACTAATTGGCTTGCCATGAACTTGGGACCTGACTATGGTCCCTGAATAAGTCCTGCAACTTGGTTTCAGCTCTACTCTACTATGGTCTGGAGGCCAGTCCAGGGACCTGGTAGAAGTTGCACCCATCCAACTGCTGTGGTTGAAGCATATATAGAGACCTAGTGGAAGCCACATCTAGGCAGTAACAAACCCAACTGCAGACCTGGCAACAGTCAAGAAACCTGGCACCAGGTTTGCCTATTTACATTATTAAAGGCCATTCCATCAACCAAGAGAAGATCTTTAACTATTGAAAGCAGTCTGTAAATACTGGAAAAGATGTCTATTCTTTCTAATGCGTGAAATTAAAAATAATTCTACATGGATCATGAAAAATTAGGCACATATGATATCACCAAAGGAAATAATTACAGTTCAAGTAACCAATGGTAAAGAAATAGAGAGTCATAAACTACTTGACAAAGAGTGTAAAATAATTATCTTAATCAGAAGGTAAAAGGAAACAAAACCATTAAAACAATAGCTGAACAACTTAAGAAGTGTAATAACAAAATAGAGATCATTAAAAAGAAGAAATTTTGACACTAAAGAATGCAAAGACAAAATTGAAAATTCAATAGACAGCTTAAACAACAGACTCAATGTAGCAGAAAGAATCAGGGAACTCAAAGACAAAATATTTGAAATTATTTAGTTAGAGAAACAAAATTTTAAAAAAAGAATGTAAGTACTGATAAAGGCCTACATGGCTTATGTAAGATCAAAAACCAACAAACAATATATGCATTATGACTCTCAGAGTACAGAAACAAAAAGGGACAGAAAGCCTATTTAAAGAATTGTTTTTAAGTTCAATATCTGAAAAGAGAATTTAGCATTGAGATCCTTTACAACTAAAGCATTTCAAATAGGCTAAACATTTAAAAATTTCACTGTGACCCATTGTAATCAATTGTCAAAAGTCAAAAACAAAAAACAGAGAACTTTGAAAGTGGCAAAACAAAAATGACTCATCATATGCAAGGGACCTGTGCTATAATAGTTCATAAAAATATCATTGGATTTCTCAACACAAAAAAGATAAGTAATTTGCCAAATTCACAATACTCTAATTCTGCAATGGTGATATAAAAATCACTTTAAATTATAATATAAAAGTTAAAGGCAAAGGCATTAAAATCACTACAGTTATAATATTTTAAATAGATGTTCAATATCAAATATGTATGTGGTGTAATCAATTACATAAAATGGGAGGAAGGAGCAAAAGGTGTTATTATTATAATGTGAGCAATGTTATCACCTTAAAATAGAGTATTATAACTACTCAATGTTTTATGTAAGCTACTTGTTAATAACAAAAATAAAACCTGTAGTAGATACACATAAGATAAATAAAAACCAACACTACAAAAAAGTAATTAAATAAAAAAGTCAGCAAAAGATGAAGAAAGAAACAAGCTATCAAAAAGTCAGAAAACAATTAACAAAATAACAGTGAGTCCTTTTCTGTCAATTACTGTTTTAAATGTAAAGACAATAAATTCTCAAAAAAATCTATACAGTGACAAATAGCTAAATAGCTATAGCAAGATCCAACTATATGTTTCCCATAAAAGACCCATTTTACTTTAAAAGACACACATATACTGAAAGTAAAAGGCTGTAACCAAAAGAGAGCAAGAGTGGCTATAATAATATCAGGTAAAATAGGCTTTAAGTAAAAACTGTTACAAGACAAAGAAAGTCATTAGGTAATGACAGAGAGGTTAATTCAACAAGAGGATATAATCATAAATATATGCACACAACCCTGTATCACCTAAATATATAAAGCAAATATTAACTGAACAGAAGAGAAAAAAAAAACACAATACAAAATACAGCACAATAATAATCAGATACCTGAAAACCCCAGTTAACAATGGTTAAATTATCCAAACAGAAAGTTTTTTTAAAAATGCAGATCTGATTACTATAGAATAAATAAATCTAACAAACTCATACAGAACATTGCATCTAACAGCAGCAGAATACAATTGTTTAATCCAAATGAAAAATTCTTCAGGTAGGTAATGTTAAGCCATGAAACAAATGCTGATAAATTTAAGATTTAAATCATGCCATGTTTCCATTCTACCCACAATGGTATTGAACTACAACTCAATAACAATAGAAATTTCATAGAATTCACAAATATACAGAAATTACACGACATGTTCCTGAGCAATAGGTTACAGAAGAAATCTAAAGGAAAATTTAAAAATACCTTGTGACAAATGAAAATAACAATACAAAGGGAGAAAGGCAAGATGGTGAAGGAACTGCTGGGAGTGTGAGTGTTCTTGCATGGGTGAGTGTCTGTAAGAATGAATCTGCATGCATGGGTGTGTGCAAGTGGGTGAGCAAATGCCTCGCCGAAGGGAGACACGGAATAAGCATCCAGGGGCCCCCATGCAGAAGTGGCTAAAATTTACTACTGCTCTGAAATCAGCAATCTCAGTGAACAGAATTATTCACCATTCTCAGGACATCTCTTGGGAAAAGGCAGCAGAGATAAGCTGCCCTTCGGCACCTGGCCCACACCACCACATGTAGCAGTAGGCCAGGCTCCGACATCAGGGAGCTGGAGAAAATGTGGGGAGGAAATGTGGAACTGAGCACCACTGGAGAAGAAAATAGCAATTGCCGCCATTTTCTGTGTCCTGAGACGGCCATCTCTGAGCAGCCTCCATCCTGAGACTAAGCAATGATATCTGTACCCCTCTGGAATCTACCATCATTGGCCCAGAGAAGATACTTCAAGAGTATGATACCAGAGAGACAGACTCCCTGTCTCCGCACTAGACCAAACCTAACAAAGACACATTTGATCCGAATGGGAGACTTCGCAGCAACATCAGCAGCAGATGAGTTGGAGTAAGTCCTGGTCTGATTCACACACCATTCCCTAGCAGTCAATGGGGTGTCTGACCCATGTCAGGAGCAGCCCAATAGCCTGTGCTGAGAATGAAGGGATGAGTCTGGAGACAAAAACCCACTCTCTACCATGGCAGGAGCTAAAAGCAGTGGTGCTTGAGAGACATCAGTTGGAAAATAAAATAAAAGGAAAGAAAAGGAAAAGAGCCTGAAGTTCCAGAAATGGCCATAAAGGGATCTCATTTTCTTGCCTGCTCTTTTCATACATATCTTTCTGTATTTGTCTTCTGACTTGATTTGACCCCTTTTCTCCCTCTATTTTTTTTTTTTTTTGGTTTGATTGTTGGGTATTTTTGAGAGTGTGTGTATCTTTGGGTTTTTATTTGTTTCTTTGTTTTATTTGTATACTTATCTATTAGTTTGCTTGCATGTTTGTTTTTCTTCTCCTCCTTCTTTCTCTTAGTCTTCTTTTCTTCTTCCTTCTTTTTTTCTCTATTCTTTTCCTTTCCTTTCTCTTATCTCATTTTGGTTTCAGGAGGTGTATATATGCTCCCACTGCATGGACATAGTGTAAGATGGTGGGAAGTGGGTTCCAAGGGTCCCACATCCCAGTCAGTAGACACTACAATCTGCAGGTAGCTTCTGAACTGTAGCTCCCCCATTATACACTATTCAAATCTCAAAACTGAAAAAAGAGAGCACAGCCCCCAATCAACAGCTGGCCTCAGAATTGAACAAATCTAGAGGCTCCACCTTAGGAAGAATAGGGAGTTGAGCAAACAGAAGTGAAAGTTATCTTCTCATCACTGAAAAACAGAATTGAAGAGGGGGAAAAAGGAGGAAAAACCATCACAGATGAAGAAGTATCAATGCAAGAACACAGTACCCCTCAGACCCCAGGAAAGACAGCATCTGAGAATAGACTTTAGGACTCAAATAATGAAGAGTCTTCAGAATGTGTGATCTCAAACACAAATCTAAGTATCAAGGTATTGATGGAGAGATGATTGGAAAAGAAGAAAGAATGAAGGAGTTTATAACAGAGATTATGGCAATAAATAACACAGTAAACACAATAAATAACAAACTAACAAATATGGAAAGAAGACTCAACCAAGCAGACGAATCTCAGAGCTTGAAGACCAAAATATGGAACTAATACAATCTATTAAAAACATAGAAAGGAATCTTAAAAAGATGGATGGAAAAAAGCCTTCAAGAGATGTGTGACTATATTAAGAAGCAAAACTCATGCCTAACTGGCATCCCTGAAGCAGAAAAAGAGGAGAGCATGCTAGAAAAAATATCTCACCAGATCATCCAAGGAAACTTTCTGCATCTCATCAGATGTGACCATACATAAGAGATTCAGAGAAGCCCTGCAAGGCATCAAATGAGAAGACCAACTCCTAGACACATAGTAATTCAACTACACAAAGTAGATATAAAGGAAAAAAGCCTAAAGGCAGAGAGAGAGAAAGATCAGACTACCCTCTGGGGAGGAACAATTAGAATAGCAGCAGACTTATCTTCAGAAACACTACAGGCTAGAAGAGACTTGAATCCAATCTTCAAAGTTCTCAAAGATAAACAATTCCAACCAATAATTTCCTACCCAGCTAAGTTAATCTTCATCAGTGATGGAGAATTAAAATCCTTCCCAGAAGTTCAATCCATAAGAGTTTATGCTGCCTCCAGACCAGTTCTAAAAGAGATGCTTAAGAAAAAAGAAAAAGAAAAGCACACTTTTTCCAAGAATGCAGGAAAACAGAGAATCAACACAGCGTGTACCATGACTGCAAAATTGAAAACACACACATATATGAATCTGAAAATTAAAGACAAACCAACAAACAAATAAGCAATAACAATAACAAAAACAACAACAAAAAACTTTATAACAGCCTCATTACAGAAATAAACTCTCATATTTCAATTATTAACCTGAATGTGAGCAGACTAAATGCATTAATAAAAAGACAAAGAAAGGCAACCTGCATGAAAAAAAAAATTTCCCAACAATTATCTGTCTCCAGAGAGCATATCTCACTATAAAGGACACTCACAGACTGAGTTAAAGAATGGAAAACAAATTTTCAGATGAACAAAACACAAAATAAGGCAGGAATAAAGATCTTAATATCAGACAAAATAAGCTTTAAGCTATCAAAGATTTAAAAAGATACAGAAGAACAGTACATAACAATAAAAGATTCAATCCATCAAAAAGAAATTTCCATTTTAAATATATATGCACACAACACAAGAGAGCCAGCTTTTATAAGCAGCTACTAAGAAAACTAAAAAAATATATTGATTCTAACACTATCATAGCTAGGGACTTAAATACCCCACTAACAACCCTAGAGAGATCGTCAAATAAAAAATCAGGAAGGATATCCAGAAACTCAACTTGACACTTGACCAAATGGACTTAAAGATACCTATAGAACACTCCACCAAACTACCACAGAATACACATTCTACTCATCACCATGTGGAATGTACTCCAAGATTGATCACAAATAAACACAATCAGAAATGCAAAAGTACAAGTCACAACTGACCCTGAAGAAATACAAAAGAATATCAGAGATTACCATGTACACTTGTATGAAAACAAGCTCAAAAACATAAATGAAATAGAGAACTTGCTGACATCACACAACTTCCCAATGTTGAAACAAAAAGAAATTGAGACTCTAAATAGAGTAATAATACCCCAGGAGATCAGCACCATCATAAGAAAATTACTGCAAAAATAAAAATTCCTGCACCAGACAGCTTTCCAGCAAAATTCTGGAAAAAATACAAGGAGGAGCTGATACCAATCCTATTGAAAGTATTCCAGACAATAGAGAAAGATGGAACTTTCCCCAAATCATTTTATGAAGCTAGCATCACATTGTTACCCAAACTGGGTAAAGATCCAACAAAGAGAACTTCAGGCTAATTTCCCTGATGAACACAGATGTAAAATTTCTCAACAAGATTCTAGCAAATCTTATCAGACAACACATCTCAAAAATTACCCACCACAATCAAGTAGGCTTCATCTCTGGGAGGCAGGGCTGGTTCAACATCTGCAAGATCATAAATGTAATTAAATACATCAACAGATATAAAAACAAGAACATGATTATATTACTAGACACCGAAGAAGTTTTCAATAAAATCTAGCATCCCTTCTTGATAAAACCCTTGAACACATAGATATAGAGGCAACATACCTCAAAATAGTAAGGGCTAACTATCATAAACCTATAGCTAACATATTGCTAAACTGATAGAAATTGGAAGCATTTCCCCTATAAACCAGAGCAAGACAAGTCTACCCACTCTCACCTATCCTGTTCAACATATTGTTGGGAGTCCCAGCTAGAACAATCAGACAAGAGAAGGAAATGAAAGATATCTAAATAGGAAAAGAGGAAGTGAAATTTTCCCTCTTAGCAGACAACATGATTCTATACCTTGAAAACCCAAGAGAATCTGTCAAAAACCTCCTTACACCGATAAAGAACTTTGACAAAGTTTCAGGGCACAAAATCAATGTGCAAAAGACAATCACATTCTTAAACACCAATAACAAACGGGCAGAGAACCAAATAAAAAGCACAATCCCATTGACAATAGCCATAAAAAATGAAATACCTCAGCATCTTACTAATCAGTGAAGTAAAGAAACTTTGCGACAACACCAACAAAAAACTATAAAATACTGCTCAAAGAAACCAAAGAAGACACAAACAAGTGGGAAAATATTCCCTGCTCATGGATTGGAAGAAACAACATTGTTAAGATGTTCATCCTACCAATGGCAATCTATAGATTCAATGCAATATCTATTAAATTATCAACATCATTTTTCTAAGACCTGGAAACAACAATACAGAAATTCATATGGAAAAATAAATGACGACAGATAGCCAAAACAACTTTCAGCGAAAGAAACAAAGTGAGAGGCATCACAGTTCCAGACTTTAAACTTTACTATAAAGGTTACAATAATCAAAACAACCTGGTATTGGTACAAGAACAGGGATATAGACCAATGGAACAGGATAGAGATTCCAGAAGCAAGACCTCAATTTCTCAACCACCTCGTTTTTGACAAAGCTTTCACCAACAACCACTGGGGAATGGAGAACTATTCAGTAAATGGTTTTGGGAAAATTGGTTGACCATATGCAGAAGATTGAAACAGGACCCCTATCTAACACCATAAACAAAAATCAACTCTAAATGTATCAAAGACCTAAACATAAAACCTCAAACTATAAGAATCTTAAAAAAGACAGGAGGCACCCTCACTGAAATTGGAATAGGCAACCATTTATTTCCTGACCAAAACCCTAAATGTCCATGACATAAGAGATAAGCTAGACAAGTGGGACCTCGTCAAACCTATAAGCTCTGCAAAGCAAAGGTAATCATCAAGAGAATGAGGGAACAACCCACTGAATGGGAAAAAATATTTGCCAACTGTACATGTGACAAAGGCCTAACATTCAGGATCTACAAGAAACTCAAACATGCCGAAAAGATAAAAACAAACAGTCCCATTAAAAAGTTGTCAAAATATATGAACAGACTTTTCTCAAAATAAGGCAATCAGCCAGCAGATATATGAAAAAATGCTCAGCATCGCTAATCATCAAAGAAATACAAATTAAACCCACACTGAGATACAGCCTAACTTCAGTAAGGATGACCATCATTAATAAATCAAAAAACAGCAGACACTGGTGAGGATGTGGAGAAAAGGGAATGCTTCAGCACTGTTGGTGGGAATGTAAATTCGTACAATTTCTATAGAAAACAGTGTGGCAATTCCTAAAAGATCTAAAAATTGACCATCCATATGACCCAGCAATCCCCCTTCTGGGAATATACTTGGAGGAACTAAAGTCATTCTATGAAAAAGATTCCTGTACATGCAAGTTTATCACAGCATTATTCACAACAGCCAAACATGGAACTAATCATGCAGTCCATTGATAGTAGACTGGATCAAAAAATGTGGTCCATATACACAATGAAGTATTACACAGCAATAAAGAAAGACAAAATTATGGACTTCGCAGCAACTTGGACTGATTTAGAGTATATAATACTCAGTAATTTATCATGGAAATAGAGAAATGAGCGCCACATGTACTCACTCATAAGCAGACTCTGAATATTAGTCATAATACTATATGAAAGAATTGGTAGTAGCAGGGCACTGTCAGGGGAGGAAGGGGGGCACATAACATAATAAGAGTACCTGATTTCAAATGAGATTAAGTGGGAATCAAAGGTAAGTCCAAATTTTACCTGCACAATCACCATTTATCTATCTCATACTAAATTATACACCACATCTTTAAAATAAAAAAAAATTAAATTAAAAAAATAGCAATACCACATACTGAAGCTCATAAGATATAGTAAAAATAGTGCTAAGATGGAATTTTAGAGCAATAAATTCCTAGGTTAAGAAAAAAGAAATATTTCAAATATACATTCCAACTTTATACCTCAAGGAACTAGGAAAGGATAAGCGAACTAAGCCCAAATTTAATGGGAGAAAATAAATAATGAAGATTAGATTAGAAATAATCAAAATAGAGACCCCCCAAAATGAAAAAAAATATTTAAATGCAAAAATCCTTTGGACACCAACATCAAGTGAACTCCCTTGGTTGATAATAGTCCTTGCATACTGTAACATATTGATACTGAGGGAGTAATGCTGTTCTGACTTCATTGGAAGAGAACAATTGGAAATTCTATGTTTGGCACACTTCTAGACTATGTGTCTTTTCCTTTGGCTAATTTTAATTAGTCTCCTTTCCCTGTAATACATTATGACTGTGATAATTAAAAAAATAAAGAAACAATGCAAATTCTCCTGCAAAAACTGAAGAGAAGGAACACTTCCAAACTCATTTTATGTGGGCAGCATTACTCTGATATGAAAGTCAGACAAAAAAATTACATAAAAGAAAATTATAGCACAATATTCCAGTTGAACATAGATGCAAATATCCTTAACAAAATACTAGAAAACTCAATAAAACAGCACATTAAAAAGATTAAGCACCATTATCAAGAAGAAAGTATCTCTGGAATGCAAGAATGGTTCAACATTTGCAAATCCATAATTATGATACACAACACTAACAGAATAAAGGATAAATGTAATATTATCTAAATAGATGTAAAGAAATCATTTTGAAAAATTCAATATTCTTTCATGATAAAAACTCTCAACAAACTAGATATAGAAAGAATATATCACAACATATCAATTACCATATATGTCAATCTGACAGTTAACATCATATTAAATGGTGAAAGACTGAAAGCTATTTTTCTAAGATCAGAAACAAAATAAGAATGCCAACTGTTGCCACTTCTATTCAACATAGAACTGGAAGTTCTAGCCAGAACAATTAGGCAAGAAAGAAATAAGAGACATCCAATTTTCTAAAAAGTAGTAAAACTGTTTCCATTTGCATATGACATAATCTTATGTATAGAACAGCATAAGGATTATTTCAAGAAAATATTAGATCTATAATCAAATTTAGTAAAGTTGCAGGATGCAAAATCAACACTCAAAAATCAGCGGCATTTTAAACATATAAACAACAAACGGAAAGTTAAAAAAAAGCAATTTTCAGTAACATCAAAAAATATTTAAGAATAAATGTATTCAAGGAGATGGAACATCTGTTTACTGAAAACAATAAAACAGTGATGAAAGAAATTGAAGAAGACACAAATAAATGGAAAGATCTTCCATGTTAATTAATTGGAATGGTTAATATTGTTAAAAGTTCACATTTCCCAAAGCAATCTATAGATTTAATGTTATCCCTATCATAATTTTGATAAAAAACAAATCTGCAAGCATGGCATATTATAATTTTAAAATATATTGCAAAGTTATAGTAATTAAAATAGTATGATACTAGCATAATAACAGATAAAAAGACCAATGGAGCAAAATAGAGAGCCCAGATATAAATCCATACACTTACAGGCAACTAATCCTGGACAGGGTTGTCAAAAACAAGCAATGGGTAAAGTTATCTTAACAATCAATGGTGTTCCAATAACTGGATATCCACATGTAGAAGAATGATATTGGACTATTATCCTACAGCACATACAAAAATTAACTTGAAATACACTAAAAACTTAAACATAAATCCTTAAACTATAAAACTACTAAAATAAAAATGAGATAAAAGCTTAATGACATTGATATGTGTTAACATTTTTGAAAAACATGACCCCAAAAGTACAAATAACAAAAGCAATGTGATTGTATTAAACTAAAAAGCTTCTGCACAGCGAAGGAAATAGTCAATGGAATTAAAAGTCTGCCTCAGGAACAGGAGAATGTATTCACATACCATACATCTGGGAAGGGATTACTATAAAAAATAAGTAAAGAACTTAAACAGTTAATAATAAAAATAAATAAATGAAGATTAGCTAAACTAAACATGTGCAAAGAACCTGAATAAATCATTTCTCCAAAGAGGACACACAAATGAACAAGTATATAAATAGGTGGTCAACATAATCAGAGAAATGCAAATCAAAACCACAGTGAGCTATCAATTTACACTAATTAGAATGACTAATATCAAAACTAGAAAAGGTAAGTGAGGACAAGGATTTCAAGAAAAATGAATACTTCTTTGTTGTTGGTGGGAATGTAAGTTGCTACAACCATTATGGAAAACAGTATGGTGGTATCCTAATATATATAACTACCAAATAACCCAGCAGTCTTAGTTTTAACTGTGTATCCAAATGGAATGAAATCATATCTTTATGAGATATCTGCACTTCCATGTGTATTGCAGCATTATTCACAAAAGCCAAAATGTGGAGAGAACCCCCCAAAATCAGAATCATCTTTTGGGGGGTGAATCCCTCATAGTACACTCAGAATTTGTTCCTAAATCAAATGATCAACCAAGGTTTTTATCTGGAAGTTTTGAGAAGGTTGCATCATAATTTGCAGAAGAAACATCCTGAGTTTCGGCAAACAAGTGACTGATTCTTCTACCGTGACAATGTACCTGCTCACACTATGCTGAGTGTCCTGCAGTATTCAGCCAAACATGGCATGACCCCCATGCCCCACCTTCCTAGCTTCCTAGTCACCTGATCTTGCCCCAAGAGACTTTTTTTTTTTTTTTTTTTGCTTCCTTGGATAAAAAAAGTCCTCAAAGGGAAACATTTTGGTGATGTGGAAGAGATGAAACAAAAATGGCAGAAGCACTAAAAGGTGTCAAAAGTGACAAGTTCGAAAACTGTTTTGAGCAGTGAAAAAAGCATCTGGATAGATGAATTACATCAAATGGAGAGTATTTTGAATGTGACTGAAGTTTAAAAATATAAGAATAAGTACATAATTTTTCATAACTAAATTCTGAGTTTTTTTGGGTGCCTCCAAAAAACAAAATACACACACACACACATACACACACACACACTGTGGAACATTAGTCAGACAAACAAAAGAAGAAAACATGTTCATTTTGCCACAACATGAATGAACCTGAAGGATATTATAAGTGAACTAGCCAGATAATGGAAGACAAATACTGCATAATCTCACTTGTATTTGTAATCTAAAAGGAGAAATTTATAGAAGCAGAAAGTCGAACTGAGAGAAGAGGAAGGAGAAAACTGGTCAGACAGATAGTTAGGGTGGGTACCCAGAGGAAATTCCTCAAACTGGAAATGATCTGGCATCTGAAGGAACAAGCTGCAGGTTCTGAATGGAAACCATGGACCTGGATTAAAAACTCCCATTTAAGCCGGGCTCGGTGGCTCAGCCTGTAATCCTGCGCCTTGGGAGGTTGAGGTGAGTGGATTGCCTGAGCCCGCGGGTTCGAGACCCGCCTGGGCACCTTGGCGAGACCTCATCTCTACAATAAATAAATAAATACAATCAGCCGGGCGTGGTAGCGCCTGTAGTTCCAGCTGCTTGGAAGACTGAGGCGGAAGGATCACCGGAGCCCAGCAGGTCGAGGCCGCGGTGGCCGGGAGCGGCCACTGCACTCCAGTCTGGGCAATCGAGTGGGACTCCAACTCAAAAACAAAAAACAAACAAATAAAAAAAAAACAACAACTCCCATTTGGCCCTAATTCTATCCTCTCCTGATTGGTCCTTTACACTATCGTGCTCTTTCCGATTGGTGCATTTTCAAGCCCACCTGCTAACCAATCCACATGCACTTCCGCATTTTGAGCCTATAAATACTCCTGATGTCTGTCACTTTGCCGGCTACCCACTTTTCAGGTCCCTTCATGCTGCTGAAAGCGTTCCCGTTTCTTAATAAACTTTGACTTACTCTTCGGTGTCCACATTCCTTATTCTTCTTGGTAGTGAGACAAAAACCTGGAACTTGCCAAACTAGAAAAGTTGTCTGAACTAAAAAAGTTGTGACGTTAAGAGCTGTAATATTTCTTGGGGGGCTCCCCCACAAGAACCTGGAACTTACCGAACTAAAAGAGCCATAACAGAATTTGCTGAACTACAAGAGTTATTCTTACAGAACTAAAAGAGCTGTGCCTGCTAAACTAAAATAAATGCACTAATTGGACAACAGAATGGTTGTTGCCAGAAGCTGGGTGTTTGGGGATATGAGGAGGTACTGGTGAAAGTTGATCACAGGGAACATTATCAAGTGAAGAAAGAAGAAACTCTTAGACAAAACTATTAGGTGAATCATAATTTTTAAACGTAGTCCAAAAATTATTGACCAGGTAAGTGATTAAAAGTCATTATGAAATATCCAAATGTGGAGAGTTTCAGAAAGATGTTGGCAGTGAGAAATGCAAATGCCATGAGGATGGAACTAAGATGATATATGGGTAGAAGTAGTTCTGTGGAAGGGTCATGAGAAAACTTGAGTTATGTTGTATGGCAAGGAAGGTGAGAGAATGGATTCAGCATGTATTACAAGATTTTCAAGTCATTTTCTGCTGGTATGTATCTTTTTATTTCATATTTTTATTTTATAATTTCTTATGGTTATAATCACTTAAAGACACAATCTGAACAAAATTTTAAAAATTTTTGGTTGCAGTGGTATGTGCAGTGGTATTATAGTCTCAACTACTAAGGAGGCTGAGGTGAGAGGATCCTTTGAGATCAGGAGTTGAGGCTGCAGCGAACTGATTGTGCCACTGCACTCCAGCCTGGGTGATACATTGAGACTTTGTCCCAAATGAATAAATAAGTAAATAAACAAGCAAATAAATATTAGCATAAATAAAATACAATTTATGTATTTATTTAAATTTAAAGCTTACTTTATTCTTAGCACCTCTCATAAACACAAATTAATCTATGTTAATTGATAGCAGATTGCACATATGCCATTTGAAATGTATTTGGTGGGAAAATCAGTTATTTAAACTTACAGAGCTTAATAATATATTTTGTCATGAAGGCAACATTTATAACACAATATCTGTGTATTTATTTCAGCTTATATTGACCTACAGCACATACATATGTATTCTATAGATGTGTGTTCCAATGTTCTATAAAGGAAATATAAAACCATAAAAATCTAAAGGAAATATGAAATAGTGTAGACCAGGTTAATTACATCTTTTGTTACATTCTGAAACAAAGAGAAATGAAGCAACGTTAACAGCTGCCAATTTGGTTGAAGCTAGACTTTATAGACTGCAGTGGTCACATTGTAATTAATGGCTCTCCCTTGCATTTACTAGAAGAACTGGGAATTTATATATAATGCATTCATCATGCTTTCAGGGAAAATGAAAATCACAAGATAGTATGAAGAACACAATATATTTTGAGGAGCCAGGTAATTTTTCTACAAAGGGTGAAGAGTCGGTTGGGCACCAAGAGCTCAAATGTTTGCAGCAGTCTGGACATGCTGCAAATGACACTGTTTCGATTGCCATGAATGTCTGCCTAAGTGCAATTTGTCTTTATGTCATTTAACTGTCTAAAGTATAAGCCCTTGGCTTTTAACTAAAACAATTACATAAATGTACTAGTGAAAGAACAAGCTGATTGAATGATTTGGAGAGAGGAACCCGGCATTAAAAAATAATTCATTGACACTTTTAATTAATGATAGAACCTATTGGAGCAGTTTGTTTTACTGCTTACACGAGTAAGATTTGAAAAACTAAACTACAACCTGTTTTTAACGTCACTGAACTCTAATATGTTTTTTTTTTTTATTTGAGTCTTTTGGAGCTTCAGTTTATTCAATAATCAGAAAAAAATCTAATTAGCCATATTTAACCCAAATATCCACTCTTACTATATAAGAGGCATATTTAGAGTCTGAGGAAAGGATACAAGCTTAACCAACTTCAGTCAAATCACTTTGTTTGATTGATCAGTGAAGACAAAATGACTCAGCTAATTATTCCTGATTCAAAAAGTGGAAATCCAGAAAGTCTGTGTTTGGACTTGTCATAGGTAAAGGAATCAAGAATATGTCTCCAGAGATTTTGCCATGAATTATTTAAAAAATGAACTGCCATCTATTGTAATAGGACTATCAGGCCTGTTTCTGGACGAGGTAACAGAGGTAAACTTGGAATAAATTAAGGCTATTAGGATTAAGATTCCACTTACACTGGCAGGTGGACATATCTAGTAGGTAATTGTATATATGAGCCTATGAATAAAGAAGAGCACTAAAGCATTGATGCATGTATTTGGAAGTTTTTATCATGTGGATTCTGTTTAAACTATGATATTGCATTAGATTATCAAGAGACTAGCATAGATGGAAAAAATGATATCTACGGTCTCTTTATTCTAAGAATTCTTCGAAATGAGAATACTAACAAAAGAAAATGAGAATTAATACTCAGTGGATTAATAGGAAAAAATAAAAAACAAAAACCCAACAAAATAAAACCACACTTTATGGTGCCCTGGAAACCAAGTGAAGAAAAAATTTTATGAAAGAAGATATCAACTAGATCAAATGCTCCTTTTAGGTCAAGTAAGATATGAAATACAAATTGCCAGGCTGATTTTGAAACATACAGGTCGTTAGCAATCTTAATGAGAATGAGGACAAAAGTATTTTGGGAGTGATTTTAGGAAACTCTGGAAGAAGAGACATTGAAATTGCACAGATAGATGATTCTTTTGAGGAACTCTACTATCAAATGAAAGGCAGAAATAAGTAAGGCAACAGCTGGAGGAAAAAGTAAAGTCAAGAGAGGTTTTTTCTTTTTCTTTTTTTTTTTTTTAATGGACAAAACGGCAGAGCTTTTCTATGCTGATAGGAAAGATATAACCAAGAATGGGGGAAAATTGATACCCTAAATAGCTAGGTCCCTGTGTATCCTAGGAAATTTCATTTTAAACAACTTCCTCTAATAAATTATAATGATTCGGGTGAAAACAATGATTTTTATAAAGTGAAATTTTTCCCCTTATCTTGTAATTTATACTGTTTATAGTAGTTTTCTTTCACACATCCATTCCATCTTATTTATTTATTATTTATTTATTTGGAATTGAAGTCTCACTCTGTTGCCCAGGCCGGAGTGTAGTGACATACTCTTGGCCACTGCAGCCTCAACCTGCTAGGCTCAGGCGGTCCTTCCACCTAGCCTTTTAAGTAGCTGGAACTACAGGCATGCACCACCACACCCGGCTAATTTTTGATTTGTTGTAGAGACAAGTGCTCGCCAAGTTATCCAGTTTGATCTCGAATCCCTGGGTTTAGGCAATCCTCTCGTCTCCACCTCCCAATGAGCTGGGATTGCAGGCTTGAGCCACCGTGCCCCACCCATTTCATCATTTTTCACTGTGGTAGTATAGCTATTGGGATGATAAACCAGTGAGTAAACTCCCATTCCCCTCCTCACTATAATAATTGTGCCAGGTAAACTAAGGATGAAATAATTAGTGCAAGGGTTTATGAACTGCATGTGTACTGCCAAAATTAATATGATAAAATCTTAACTTTTTTTTTTTTTTTTTTAGTTTGAGTCTCTCTCTGTCACCCAGACTGGAGTGCAGTGGCCGCTCCCGGCCACCGCAGCCTCGACCTGCTGGGCTCCGGCGATCCTTCCGCCTCAGCCTTCCGAGTAGCCGGAATTACAGGCGTGCGCTACCACGCCCGGCTGATTTTTTTTTATTTATTGTAGAGATGAGGTCTCGCCAAGTTGCCCAGGCGGGTCTCGAACCTGCCGGCTCAGGCAATCCACTCACCTCAGCCTCCCAAAGGCGCGGGATTACAGGCTGAGCCACTAAGCCCGGCTAAAATCTTAACTTCTAATAGTATTTGAAAGGAGGTCTTTGTGAAGCCTCATGAATGAGATAAGTGCCCTAACAGACAGAAGAGAACTTTCTTTCTCTGCTGTCTATCATGAGAGGATACACAAAAAGATGGCTGATTTTGAACCAGGGACTGGTTCACCAGACACTGGATCTGGTGGTATCTTGATCTTGGACTTCCAAGACTTCAGAACTGTGAGAAATAAATGTTTTTTGTTGTTTAGGCCACTCAGTCTGTGGTAACATATAGCAGCCTAAACTGACTGACACAAGTGGCGAGGTAACTGAGTCCAGTCATGGTTCATTCTATGTAAAACTTTCTCTCCACAAGACGGTCTGTTAATTTGAGACCTGTAATTACTGAAGCCATTTGCTAAAGTGAGGGAAGCCAATTTGAAGAGGAGCTGATACAGGAGATCACAAGCTTAGAGAATTTTAAACAAATTATGCCAGTGCCTTCAGCAAACTATACCTAGAAAGTTTAATTATATGAGTCAACATATTCTCTTTATTGTTTAAATACGTTTGAATTGAGTTTTCTCTTTCTTGGAATTAAAATCCTCTTAAATTGGTGATGGGCAGAAAAGCAAAGCACAATTTACATTGTGGGTACTTACTAATTATACAGTGATGGTAATGTTTTTTCATTGTGAACTACTAATTATGCCCTAGATAACCAAATTTATGAATACTTCAGAAATGATTTTTTTTCTTCTGCACTAGAGAGAGAGAGACTGAGAAAAAAGAAGCTGTTCTTTGGGAATAGAAACACACAAACAAAACAGGCAACACTATTATCCTCTAGTTAAGAAAGAATTGAGTACCCTTGGATGACAGGAGATACAGATTATAAGCCTCACTTTTCCATTCTATTTTGTTAGTTTTCTTTAACATATCTTTAAAATGACAAGTTTGACTAGATCACTTTTTGTTCTATTAAAAGTAACAACTTTTGACATTGGCAAGGATGTGGTTATACATTACTATGTTTTCCATTAATAATACATTGTTTCAATCAAATGCTGCTACCTGTTAGCATAGCACAACAACACTAATATGTCTTAGAAATAAAGAAAATGGGTTGCAAATGTACACATACTGTTCAAAGGATTAGCACTCCAGTATTTGTTAATTCAGTAAATATGTACTTAAATTTACGTAGGTGAATTGAAAATCCAAAAGAAATAAACAACATTCTGACCTGAAGAATTTTACAGGCTAATGAGACATTAGGCATATAAAAATTTAAGGTGCAATATTCCATGCTATGTGAACTGGACACATTTAAAAGAAAGTGTTGGGTATAAGAGAAATAGTAGTTACTTCTGCTTGAAAGTTCAGGTTAACTTACCAAGAGATGGACATATTTGGGATAAGACTTAAATGTATAAGCGAAAATTCATCAGAGATAAAATTAGTAGAAAGATAGTATTCTTTGTCAACTAAACTGTGCATATCTCCAAAGCAAGACAGTGACTTCATCACACTTTTATCTCTGAGGTTTTGCATTGCAGTGTTCACACAGCAGACACATCTTAATTGTTGCTGAAGCGTGCATGGAGGGTGATTGAAACTGCTGTGAAGAATGGTGGTAAAATACATAGGAAACTGAGAAAGCATATGTGATAACCTGTCAGCTGCCATGCATGTTGCTGCACAGCAAATGCACAGTTGAATGTATCAGACAAAACACTGTTTTATTAATAAAAATTTGTGGCAATTCTCATTCACAACCTAGTCGGAATAACAAAGTCATACCATGAAGAGTCATACAGAGTACACTAATCAATGTTGATTTTTTTAATCATATAAGGGGTAGCCATTACAGAATATTGAGAAAAGATGACATGATCAAGTGTTTGTTACAGTAACAACAAGAGCAGCATTTTGAAGAGTGGATTGCAACTGCAGAAAGGTGAAAGGAAGGGAGAACATTTAGGAAATAGGTACAAAGGGCCAGGGAAGAGGATATTACTGACTACAATGTGACATTGGTACAGATTCAATACAGGAGGGAAGAGAGCCTAAACTGTCTACCAACTTAATAGATAGTAACACAGATAGAGTGTGATGATTTATTGGCTACAGTGGACTAAAGAGATGGAGGCTTTACGATGACATCCAGATTTCTGGCTTCTACAATTGAGTAAATAGCATAACACAGCTTTCTTTTTTTTTTTAGCACTGTCAGTACAAGAAGAGGTGCATATGAGTGAGAATTGAAATTCTGCTTGGAGTTTAGGAAATAAATCAACAATCTAACTAAAGGACCACAGGATGTGGATTTTACAAACTATAGATGCTTTCAAAAGTCTTGGAATTGTTTCAACAGTGAAATGTGTTTGGCATGGTAAGAATGAAAAAGACCCAATGAAGTTTTCTGTTCTTGTTCAGCAGTCTTCCAATGAAAGTTTCATGTACCTGGAGTGCAGCAATAGGGCCTGGGTGCATGACATTTTTAACATCACCAATCTTCTAATTTTTTCAATATATATTCATTTGTTAGAGAATCTGCCTGAGAAAAGACCCATCATCAGAAAACACACAGTGACCTGTCTTCATACTCAGAATTCTATCACTTCTACCAGAAAATGAAAACTGTAGCTTATCATTTGCCCCTAATCTTATCACGGTACTTTTACTATTTATAAGTAGACATAATTGCTTTCTGGAGCTTGCATTTCAGTAGCTAAGCGAGCAACTTGAAATATCAATGTTATGGCTGAGACAGTAAATGATAATAACTAGATAATAAATGGTTGTGAACTACACATGGTTTTCAATTATTTACATTCAAAATAATTTGAGTAGGTTATATGACATTTTTGAAATATAACATAAAAAGAGATCAAATAATTGAATGACATTGTCATAACTAAACTTTCTAAATCAGTCACATTATTTTCACACAAATTTATTAGCAATTATAGTATGAAAAGTTTTTTAAAAACTGATGATGTTGAATTCTGTTTTACTCTTTCAGGAGCAAATAACATCTATGAATATGTAAAATAATTTGAATAATAGACCTGCCCATTTCAATAGTGCACAGTTTCATAATTTTATTTTTATATTAAGTAATCAGTTATCAAGAATGCAATGTATCTGTTATATAATTATTATTACCATTTTAATGATTTATAATTCCAGAAGATATTCTTAAAATGCTTATGCATTTATTGCCATAATAAATAAAACCTATTTTTAATTTATATAAATCTATCATCTATTCATCCATACAAAAATAAGGATAGAGTTAGAGATAGGGACACAAAAAGAGATAGATAAATATTGTTGAAAATTGTGATAAAGTGACACAAAAATCTTTAAAGTATAAGAGCATGTTGTATTAGAATATTTATTTATTTATTTATTTATAGACAAGATCTCACTCTGTTGCCCAGGCTAGGGGGCAGTGGTATGGTTATAACTTACTCCAGCCTGCAACTCTTACCCTCAAGCAATTCTCTCACCTCAGCTTCCAGGGTAGCTGAGTAGAGGCATGAGTCACAATGTCTATTTTTAAGTTTTTAAAAATGTTTTGCAGTGGTGGTCTCTCCCTATATTACCTATGCTGGTTTTGAACTCTTGGTTCGAAGTTTTTCTCCCACCTGAGCCGCCAATGTCCTGAGAGTACAGGTGTGAGTCAACACCCCCGGCCAAATATATTTGTAGAAAGTGTAAAAACAAAATAAAGTAAAATATTCTATTTTAAAAGAAGAACTTGACTAAGCAATAGGAGTTTTATCAATTTGCATTTAGAATTGAGGTTATTTCTAAAACTACATATAACTCTATTGTGAATTACCTTGCCTAGTAGTCTTTGAGGATCTTCAAGGCAGTGTTCCTGCTCTATTCCTTTTAAATCCCTATCATGATACTTGCTAAGTGTGTTAGCTATTTACCACTGTGCAACAAATTACCCCAAAACTTAGTAAATTAACAGGAGTGATTTTCTTACAGGTACTGTGGGCCAGAATCTGAGTGCGTTTTAACAGAGTCTTCTGACTTTGGGTCTCTCACAAGCTGTAGTCATCTCAAGACTTGACTTGGAAGGATCTACATCCTATCTCCTTGCTGATTCTTGTGTTTGTTGACTGGATTCAGTCTCTCATAGGATTTTGGATTGGGGCCTCAGTTGCTCACAACCTTTTTTTTTTTTTTTGCAGTGGTCTCCCACCATTCTTAGCCATATGGCCCTGTCAAAAAAGTATCCAACAGAGAATCTTGTTTCATCAGATCAAGCAAGCAGGAAGGCATGAGACAGCAACAGTGAGAGAGAAGGGTCTGACAAGGAGAACTTTTTAGATCTATCATGAAATGTCTTATTATTTTTATTGTATTCTATTGGTTAGATGAAGTCATTTTGTAGCCCACACTTAAGGGAAAAGGACAAAGGCATGAATAGCAGGTGTGGGGTCATTGGGAGACATATCAGAAGCTGCCTATCACACTAAGTAAGCATGCCTTTAATTATTAGGTGTTTATATAAAGTTAATTCAATAAACACTGATTGGGCATCTACCATGCAATGAGATGAAAAAAAGCAAAGTTATGCTCCTCTGGGTATATTCCCAAAAGAAGGATTGCTGGATCATACAAAAGCTCAACTTTGTTTCTTTGAGAAATCACCACACTGTTTTCCATAGAGGTTGAACTAGCTCACATTCCCAGCAACAGTGAAGAAGCATCCCCTTTTCTCTGCAGCTGTGCCAGCACCTGTTTTTGTTTGTTTTGTTGTTTTTTGAGGTGTTTTTTTTTTTTTTTTTTTTTTTTTTTACTTATTGATAACAGTCATTCTTACCAGTATTAGGTAGTATCTCATTGTAGTTTTGATTTGCATTTCTCTAATGATTAGTGAGGATGGGCATTTTTTCATGTGTTTGTTGGCTGCTTGTATATTATCCTTTGATAAGTGATTGTTCATGTCCTTTGCCCAATTTTTAATGGGGTTATTATTATTTTTTCTTTCAATTTGTTTGAGTGCTTGTAGATCCTGGATGTTAGGCCTTTGTCAGATGCATAGGTTGCAAATATTTTTCCCCATTCTGTGGTTGTCTCTTTACTCTCTTGATTCCTTTGCTGTGCAAAATTTTTCAGCTTGTTAAGGTCCCACCTATCTACCTTAGCTTTGATTGTATCTGCTTTTGAGGACTTAGTCATGAATTCATTGCCTACTCCGATGTACAGGTAAGTGTTTCCCACATTTTCTTCTAAAATTTTTGTGGTTTGAGGTTTTACATTTAAGTCCTTGATCATTTTTTAAGTTGATTTTTGTACATGGTGACAGGTAGGGCCAGTTTCATTCTTCTGCATGTGGCTTAGCCAATTTCCCTAGCACCATGTGCTAAATATGATTTCCTTTCTCCAATGTTTGTCATTTATGTGATTTTTGAAGACGAGTTGGTTGAGAGATCATGTTTTTATTTCCAGATTCTCTGTCATGTTCCATTGATCTCTGTGCCTAGTCTTGTACCAATACCATGCCATCTTGGTTACTGTGGCCTTGCAATGAAGTTTAAATTCTGAAAGTATGATAACACTAGTTTTCTTCCTTTTGCCGAGGATAAACTGATCTACCAGAAAGACACCTGCACATGCCTGTTTATTGCAGCACTATTCACAATAGCAAAAATGTGGAACCAACCCAGCTGCCCTTCATAAATGGATTGGATAAAGAAAATATGGTACCTATACACTATGGAATATTTTGCTGCCATAAAGAACAAAATCATGGCCTTTACAGTAACTTGGATGCAACTGGAGACCATCATACTAAGTGAACCATCACAGAAACCAAGAAATGAATACTGCATGTTCCCACTCATAAGCAGGCCCTGAACACTGGTCACACTAGCACAACGTGGGATGGGCTGATACTGGTCACTGCTAGAGGAGGGAAAGAATATGGAGGGAAGAGAACATGTGGCAATACACTGGGTACCTGGTTCACGATCAGGGGGAGAAGGGCCCAGTTGGAAAACCAAACTTCACCTGCATGCAACCTAGTAATGTAGTTAATCCCCACTCAGACCCCACAACTCTAAAATAAAATTTACAAAGCAGAAATTACACATGGCTTTATTTAAAAATTAAAATGTAAAATCTATATTTATATAGTGTAGAAAAATGCTACAGCACCATTATTTTGACCTAGAAATGTAACTATTAAACTAATAGAAAAATGCAATTAGTTTAGAGACATTAAATTATGGGACTCAAATTGCTTTCACATAAGAAGCTGAGAAAATTCATTCAGTGCCAGTCTCAAAACCAAAATAGATAAGCAGAGAGGTATCAAAAATTTAGAAGAATTTAATGGAAAGGTTATTCACAAACTCTTAGATACTTTGCTGATTATATTTCAGTGTCCCACACTATAAATTTTAGATCATTCTAAAAGTGTAGTCCAGGCATACTTGGGGATCATCAAACTCTTTGAGGTCTGCCTGGTTTTAATTATTTTTCTTATAATATGAAGGTATAATTTTTCTTTTCACTCCTATTCTTTCAAGAATATAGAGTAGAGATTTTCTGAGGCTACATGACACATGATTGTGTATAGGTTCAATGGAAAATGATATGGACAATCAGTTAACATGCATTAAGTTAAGCATTAAAGAGAATAGAAAAGATATTTTGAAAAATATAGTTATCTTTCATAAAAAGATCATTTATGTTGACATTGTATAACAACATGTAATGTGCCTAATTTGCTATTTTTAAATAAAACAATAACAGATTGTTTTAACTTCTCAAATTTAATTTTCAACGTTGTAACTGTTGCTATATGTAGCCAACATAAACTGAAGCTCTTTAGGAGTTTTTAAAATATTAACAGCGTATAAGACTCCTGAAACCAAAAGTGTGAGAATCGCTGAATTTGATAATCCAAAAAGTACCACAGGTTTCTGAATGACTTAGATGGGAAGTATATTTTAAGAAAAATACATTTACATTATTAGACTTATTTTCTCTAAACACAATTTGCTTTAGTTAAGATCAACATTCAAATATTGTTGCTTCAATAAGCAGTGGCATTGGTAGAAAGTGATCATCTTTTAAATAAGAAAATCATTTTTCATGTGAATATAAAATCAATGACCCCCTTTACTTACAGTAAAAACATTTTATTACATTCATTTAAATGAAAATTATTTTTAAAAAATCATTTCTCTATTGAATAGAGTAAGTTTATAAAGGCAATATCATAATTATATCAGCAAAACCAGTGTGAGGGTAGAGTATAATGACTTTTAATGGACTTTAGGTATATATTTTTAATAAGACCTGTACTTTATCTTGACAAAATGTAAATACTGTAAGAGAATGGGGGCACAATGTTACTAGTCTACTAATCTGGAAGTACACTACTTCTTCACCATAAAAAAAAAAAAAAAAACTAAAAAAAAAACAAACAAAAAAAAACTTGGGTATCTGTAGTTATACATTTTGGGGGGTTACTTTTCCTTTAATAATTGCTTTTAATGATATGCTATGATAGAATATTACCATCAATTTGTATTTTAAAAGTAGGAGTAGAGAAAGTCATTATACCTAGGAAGAACAGTAGTGCTTCACTGATGGACTATAACAGGAAAGCCCCAATGACAGATAAAAAGCCTAAGTTTTATTTTATTTTATTAAGTTAAGAGCCACTGAATTTAAAATGGGAAAAAAGCCAGCAACAGATTACTCATTACAGCTGAAATAAATTAAACTGTTAATTTTATATTTCTTTAATCACAGAATCGTTCAAGATTGTTCTCGTTTGCTGTATTCCAGAACCAGCATATATAATTTCATTATGCATCGTAAATATGAGAATTTTTTTGGAAAAAAATCTAGTTTTATTGTAGAAGGACCTATAAAGTAATAATATTCACCTTCCTCAAGCACTTAGACCATAAAGCAAAAACTGCAGAAGGTAAAACTCATGGCTTTAGTTGTCCATTTTGATTAGAATATAGAAATTTGCAAAAAGTATTAGTCTCACAATAACAATGAAGAAACCTAATTTAAAAATCAGTGATCTGAGCACACAAAAAATTTAAATGAAATAAATTTTAGGCAAGAAGTCCACAATTGCCAACGATTTTTAACGTGGCAGGTGGAGAAGCCAGCACTATATAATCTAGGTACGGGGTAACGTTTTAACAAACTTTTAAGAGCCATGTCTTTAAAATCAGTCTAACTAAATACAATTTTGAAGAACGTCAATCACAGTAATTCACTTGCCAATTCTGTTCTGAGGGATCTTCACTAAGCGCAGACATCATAAGCTGAGGCTTAGGATAATTGAGTACATCATAAGCAGAGGCTACTATAATCGCTATATAAAAAGTAACTCCTAATGAGTTGGAGTGAAACATCAAACTGCAAAAATCTTAGAAGAAAACTTAAGGAACACCCTCTTGGATGTAAGAGTAGGCAATGAATTAATAGTCAGTTCTCAAAAGCAAATGTGACATAAGCTAAAATTGACATGGGATTTTATCAAGCTACAAAGTTTTTGTACAGCAGAAGAAACAATCAAGAAAGTAAAAAGACAACCCACAAAGTGGGAAAAAAATGTATGCAAGGTATGCATCTGACAAAGGCCTAACATCCAAGATCTACAAGGAGCTTAAGTCAACAGGAAAATAATAATAATAATAAGAAGAAGAATAGTAACCCCATTAAAAAGTGGTCAAAAAACATGAACAGATACTTCTCAAAGGAAGACATCCAAGTAGCAAACAAACATATGAAAAAATTCTCAGCTTCACCACTCATTAGAAAAATGCAAATCAAAACTACAATGAGATACCAGTTCACACTGGTCAAGATGTTTATCATTAAAAAGTTGAAAAACAACAGGTGCTGGTGAATCTATGGAGAAAAAGGAATGCTTCTACATTGTTGGTGGGAATGTAAACACTAATTCAACTTCTGGGGAAAGTAGTATGCTGTTTTTCCAAAGAACCAAAAATTATGCTTCCCTATAATCCAGTAATCCACTTCTGGGAATGTACCCAGAAGAACATTAATTGCTCTACCAGAAAGAAACCAGCACTTGTTTCACTGCAGTACTATTCACAATAACAAAATCATGGAACAAATCCAGATGCCCATTGAAAGTGTACTGGAAAAAGAAAATATGGTATATTTACACAATGGAATATTATGCAGACATAAAGAGAAACAAAATTATGTTTTTTGAAGCAACACAGATGCAGCTGGAGATTGTCATTCTAAGTGAACTATCATATAATCAAAAAACTGAATACCACATATTTTTACTCATCAGCAGATCCTAAACATGGACACATGGGCACAAAGGTAGGAGCAATGGATGCTGGGTACTGCTAATAGGGGAAGGCAGCAAGGGGAGATAGAAGGCACTAACACCCATTGGGTACTATGTCCACTACTAGGGAGAGGGCTTTTTAGAAGCCCAAATGTCACCTGCACACTATTTATTTATGTAGCAAATCCTCACATGTACCCCACAGCCCTAAAGTTTAAAAAAAATAGCTACACCCACTTATATATCATCAGTTGATTTTCAACATGTGCACTGGAGTGATTTGACACAGAAAGGAAAATTAATTCAACAAAGAATGTTGGAACAACTGAATATCCAGATGGAGAAATAAATCTTGAATCCTATATTCATACATTAATATGAAAAAATAATTCAAGATAGATTATGAATTTGAACCAAATTTGAGCTATATGCCTTGTAAAGAAAATATGAGAGGTGTGATGGTTACCTTTATGTGTCATTTGACTGGATTAAGAGACACCTAAATAATTGGTAAGAAATAATTTCTGTGTTTGTCTTGAGGGTGTTTCTGGAAGAGATTAACATTAGAATTAGTGGACAGAAGATCAATTCTAGCTATCTGTCTATCTATCTATTTATCATCTATATTTATTATTTAATAGTTAAAAAGACTGTTCTTCACCAATGGCAGTGAGTATCATCTAATCCCTTAAGGTTCCAGACAGAACAAAAAAGTGAAGAAAAGAGAATGAGGTCTCTCTGCATTCCCCTGGTTCCTACGTCTTCGGCTTCTAAGTGGGAGTTACACCACTGGTTCCCCTGTTAGTCAGGTCTTCCTCTGTAGACTGAATTAGGGCCTGGCCTTCTTGGCTCTCCAGCCTATAGACAGCATATCGCAGGACTTTTAGTCCTCTCCAGTCATGTGACCAAATTCCCATAATAAATCTCTTCTTATATAACTTTATACCTCGTGTTGGCTCTGTTTCCCTGCGGAACCCACACAAATATAGGAATATGGTGGGGTTTTTTTATCTTGAAATAAGCAAAGATATTTCTGTACAAGTAACACAATTATAAAACATAAGAGAGAAAAAATTCATTTTATTTAACATAACAAATTCTCATTATAGAGGATATTAAAAGTAGAACAAGCAAATCCTAAGGTAAACTATCCTCAATACATATTTCATAAAGTCTTCATATCCATAGCATGTAAAAATTTATGTTAGCCAATTACACGTTCTCTTTCTCTGTCTCTGTCTCTCTCTCTCTCTCTCTCTCTCTCTCTCTCTGCATCTCTATCAATCTACATATGCATGTGTGTGTATAGAATAAAGGAAATACATTAATGGCTAATCCACGCATAAAAATGAGTTCAATACAATTACATCATGAAAGTTTAAATTACAACACATTTTGATATCAACACATACGTACTGGAATAGAAAAAAGAAGGACGTTAAAAATGCTGAATATTGCCAACTTTGTAGAGCAACTAAAAATGTCATGAATTTCTGATGAGAGAATAAAATGTTATAAATGATTTAAAAAGTTGTTTGACAATTTTTCATAAAGTTAAAAACATCTATACCATATTATCCAGCAAGCAAGTCTACTCCTGTATATCAACATAATTGAAATGAAAACATGTTCATGGAAAGTCTTGCACAAGAAGGTTTCTAAACAGCTTTATTTATAGTAGTCAAAAACTGGAACCAACTAAATGTCAAAAACATGAAAATGGACCAATTGTGATATATTCATACAATGTAATACTGTGTAACAATAAAGGTACATATATGGATATCTGCAACAACACGGACGAATCATAAAAAAAATATGCTGAGCAAAAGGAGCTATATACAAGTAAGCACAATGATGCTGCTTGTATCAATTTAAAATAGGAATAAAAACAATATGAGTAAACATTCTAGTATAAAAGCAATAGTCTGTCTCGATTTGGATGTTGGTTAAATGAGTGTAATACAATTGTCAAAACTCACTGATCTGTTCATTTAAGATCCGTGCATGTTATTTTATTTATAGCTAAATAAAATTTTATGTTTTATCTCTGGCTTTAAATACTTAAAAAATTTACATGAAAACAATTAACTACTAAAAGAAATCCCAATAGTAACTCCAGACAACTGCAGTTCCTTTTGGGCAGGGTTAAAAAGCACCGTACTAATCACTTGTGGATGGCATGGAAATTTTTTTTAGAAATCACATCACGACAATTCTATTTGTCAATGAGTATTTCTTGGCACTTACTGTATAACCAATATTGTACTGATTGACAGAGAGATAACCGTGTCTAGGTTCATTTATGCTGCTATAACAGAATGCCGGAGACTGGGTAATTTACAAAAAAACAGAAATTTATTTTCCACAGGGCCAACAGGTTTTGTAAAGGCCCAGTTGCTGCTTCCAAGATGGCACCTTGTTGCTGTGTCCTTCAGTGGAGAAAACACTGTGTCCTCACTGGGCAGAAGAGAGAAAGGGCAAAAATAGAGGTAACTAATTGACTCTAGTCCTTTTATATGGTTGTTAATCCCACTTATGAGGCCTTATGCACACTGGAGTTCAAGTTCCATCATATGATATTTTTGTGGGACACATTCACACCATACAAGTAGTAATGATGAAATCATTTCACTTTGTGTTGCTGTAACGAAAGGACTCTGACTAGTTATATTAAAATGTAATAAAATATACTGTCTATACAAATTAATCATTGGTAAAAGGTAGACAATATATGTCTATATTTTAAAATATATTTAAAACTTAGGTAAGTTAAAAATATCTCTTTCTGTGATATAATATTATTCAGCTTCAATCCTGCTTTCCAAGACAATTAAAACTTACTGCAGCTTAAAAAATTTCTCTTCAAAAATTACTAAACTGACCTTTACTGACATTTTAAAAGTAAATTCAGATTGCGGTCAAGATGGCGGCAACACAGGCGGAACTGTGAGATTCTCCGAATGTGAGTTCCCCAAAAAGTCTCTTGCCCTCCTTCCCCTACCCCACTGCCCACAGCTAGACGCATTGGTCCGAGGCTCAGGGACCCC